>PISW01005343.1:0-137130 GCA_004023785.1 Mungos mungo
GTGTGTGACCACATCAACGTAAGTTTTTAAGAGTTAACATGAATATTCACTTGAATATTTATTATATGAAACATTTGACTATTATATGAAATATAAAATAAATACGCTGTATCGTGCCCTTCTTTTCCCATTTTATAACATATGATGAAAACCAGCCTTGCGTGTTAGCAAATACTTTTCTGTGTCACCATTTTAGTGGCTCCATTTAATGGCTGTGAGGCTGTTCCTTAGCCCAATGCCGAATAGTTGAGTATGTAGGTTGTTTCCAACTTTCCGCACCGCTAATGATACGATAAAGGGCACACTTGCAACCAAGTGATCGTGTAAATCTGTGATAACTTATTCAGGATAAATTCTGAGAAGTGTCTTTCCGAGCTTGTAAAATGTTAAGCTGGAGAGCAGTGGGTGTGTTCTGTGATGCCCATTTGTGATCAGGAAGAAAGCAAGCCACGAAAACGTATTTGTTTTACTTATAAACTCCGGAAACGGATACGCTCTAGCTGCTTTTGAAGAAGACAAGTAGGTGAGGCAGGCTGGGCAAAGAGGAGGATTTTGACCGGATTCCCTTTGGTACTTCTGGGATTTTGAAATATGTGACTATATTACCTGTCCCCCAAATACATGAAATTTAACTTTAAAATTTGTAAGGAGCAGTTTGGAGCAGTTTGACAAACATCCCTTTGGAAATTGGACAAGTTTGTTCTTGTACGCATGGTGTGTACATTTCCCCACAGGCTCTCCAACACCGGGTGTCAACATTTTACAATGTTTTTTGAGCCAGTTTGCGAGGGGACACAGTGTCTGGCCTTGTTTCATATATTTTCTATTGTTGATGAGGCTTGGCGGCTATTTGGATTTCTTCAGTGACTTGTTCAGACACCGGGAGAGGGTAGGGCAGGACAGCAGGTGTTGGTTCCTTACTCAAAATTCACGAGTCAGAGTTGGGGTCCCGCTGAAAGAGGGACCTGGGGAGAGGATAGGCTGAACTACTGGCCAGTGGTGCTCTGTGCTCTTTCTGCACAGAACATTGTCATACAGGCACACGCATTTTAAAAAACAAAACAAGACAAAACACACTGTACTGCAGCTTTTTCTTACTTTCCAACATTTGGTAAAAATCCATACTAGCTGACTCTGATCCGACATCAGGTCATTATATATTCAATGTAAATTTCTGGACCCCTAGTACCTGACAGGATTGTTAGCAAATCATCAAAATCCAGAGGGACGGTGTAAAGCCTGGAAACACAGAGGAAGGCATGCCTGCAGGGGCTAACCTAACACACCGACTCCTGAGGGATGACTAGGAGTTTCCAGAAAGGAAGAGAGAGCGATGGAAAGGAAGCAGCAAGCACAAAGGCTAAGAGATGTTCCAAGGACCTGTGTGAGCTGAGTGAGACTCGGGGAGGGGGGTGCGAGACGGGGCTGGCAACAGGAATGACAAATCTAGATTCATTCTTTAGAAAGCTCATGTTTAGGGGCCCCCGGGGGGCTCAGTCGGTTGAGCTTCTGACTTCGGCTCAGGTCATGGACTCGCGGTTCACAAGTTTGAGCCCCGCCTTGGGCTCCATGCTGACAGCTCAGAGCCTGGAGCCTGCTTCGGATTCTGTGTCTCCCTCTCTCTCTGACCCTCCCCTGCTCACACTCTGTCAATCTCTCTCTCAAAAATAAATAAACATTTAAAAAAGTTAAAAGAAAGCAAGCTCATGTTCATGGGGAGGGTGGCGCGAACACAGGGATGTGTGGCAAGAGTCTACTGCAACAGTCCAGACAGGAAATGCCCGACAAGTCACAGTGAGACCACAGGAAGGAGTGGGTATGTAGACAGTGGCGTGGGGGGAACCAGATGGCCAGGATGGGCACGGGGGTGGGGGGAGACGGCAGTGCCAGCTGGGTGGATGGTTAAGGGCCCTACTCCCATTCATTTCCTCAAATTCCAGGACCACAAACTATTAGAATGGGTAAAGGCACTGGAGATGATCTCATTCACTCTCTCTCCAAATGCAGCTTCTTCCTATGACATTCCTAATCCATAGGCTTTGGTCTTAGGCTTGACTCCCTCTGGTGACCAGGAACTCATTACCTAGCCTTTAGACAATTCAAGTCGATCTGTGAGAAAAAGCCTTTTTGATGTGCTTCACAGCGTTCTAGGAGGCAGTGCGCTCCTGTCTCGTGAACAGGAAATGTCTCAGGGCGTGACCAACAATGGGGCAGCCTCACCTCATTAAATTCAGGATTCAAGGTTTTCTTCTTTATCTGAGTCTTGTGTTTGGCTTTCTTTCCCATGTCCGGTTTCAGCCATCTGAGAAGAGACAAAAATGCTACTGTGGATAAAGTTAATGGATAAGAGCAGCCTCTTGATGACCCCAAAGGCTCCTTCCAGTGTCAGGAAAATAAGTGAACAAATCAGAAAGTGAATCGGCATTAACAATGGCCAATGCGCATGAGAGCAGCTCCGAGGCACTGCGCTAAGCGCCCTAGGGACATTTAATTCTCAAACAAACGGGAGCTCTAGCCACCCGTTCTACATCCAAGGACGTCGAGCATCCAGAGAGGTTGAGACATGTGCCTCCCGTCACACAGCTGGGGACTCAAGTCAGCTGTTGTCTCTGGAGGCTGTGCTCTTAGCCAGTACTTTCTCCCAGTGGATCAGACTGAAAGCCCGGGCGGTGGGGCTTGGAGATTCAATATGACCCCTTAGCTGGTGACTGTGTAGACAGAAAGGAGAAGACGCAAATCTGATTATAATAAATCCTGCTCAGACTGGTCAGTGGCTTCCCTTTGAGCTCAGGGTAAGGTTCAAAATCCTTGATGTGGCCTTTCAGGCTCTGTATGATTGGGTCCAGGCTCCAGCCCAGCCTGGCCTTGTGCCATGCTCTTCACCCCGCTCCCCAGACACTTGGTCCTTTCCACCCCAGGGCCTTTGCACATACCATCACCTCTGCCTAGAAGGCTCTTCCTCGGTGTAGGCACAATGCCTGGCACATAGTAGGTGCTCAACCAATTTCTTCTAGGCAAATAAATAAAATAGGCCAACAACTCCTAAGAGCTGGGATATGTGGATTCTGATTAAAGGTGTCACTAGTTGTGCAACTTTGAATATGAGGGTCGCTTTGGCATGCCTCAGTTTCCCAGTCTCTACAGCGGGCAAACTTTTTTTGGCCACTTACAGAAGTGCCTTTGAGAATAATTTATTTATGTATTTATTGTTATCGGCACATAATGTCCCACGAGTGTCAGGTGCACAACACGTGGTGATTGGACTGGTCTACGCTTCCCCTAGGCTCACCACACCTGTCACCACCCAGCGCTACCACAGTGCCATCGACTATGTTCTGGACACTGCGTCTTTGATCCCTGGGACTCATTCATTCCATGACTGGACGCCTGTACCTCCCACAGCCCTTGAGGATACTTTTATTTATCTATTTATTTTATTTTTTAATGTTTATTTTTGAGAGAGAGAGATAAAGCATAAGTTGGGGAGGGGCAGAGAGAGAGGGAGAGAGGGAGACACAGAATCTGAAATGGGACCGACTGAGCCCCCCAGGCGCCCTGAGGACACTTTTAAAGAAGAGGCACAAAGGGGGAACTGAACGTATGAAGGGCTGAGCAAAGATAAAGATAAAATTGGGGTGGCTGGGTGGCTCAGTTGGTTGAGCGTCTGACTTCAGCTCAGGTCATGATCTCATGGTTCATGGGTTTGAGCCCCACGTCAGGCTCTGTGCCAACAGCTTGGAGCCTGGAGCCTGCTTCAATTCTGTGTCTCCCTCTCTCTCTGCCCCTCCCCTGCTCTCACTCTGTCTCTTCCTCTCTCTCTCTCTCTCAAAAATAAAGGAACATTAAAAAATGTTTTTAAAGATGGGACGCCTGGGTGGCTCAGTCAGTTGGGTGTCTGACTTTGGCTCAGGTCATGATCTCACGGTTTGTGGGTTCAAGCTCTGCATCGGGCTCTGTGCTGACAGCTCAGAGCCTGGAGCCTGTTTCGGATTCTGTGTGTGTGTCTCTCTCTCTGCTCCTCCCCTACTAGCACTCTGTTTCTGTCTCTCAAAAATGAATAAAAAATAACTTTTTTTTTAATTTTAAAGAGATCAAAGCGATTCTGATTTTAAAAATCTGTATTGGATCTTAAACTGATTAGTGGCCTCTGTTAGCTCTACCACGATGACCACCAGGGCAGCCATTTTACTGGTGACCTCAGCAATGTTCCTTCTCCTGGAGGGGCTGGGTGGACGGGAGAAGGGTGGATGGGAGAATTATTTAAGAGAAACAATTCACATGTGGCTGGGATGTGATGGAGGGGAGGACTGTAGCCCATGAACCAATTTTCTCTATTGGACCATATGAGAAAATAAAATCCAGTTACTCCTAGAAATCAAACCCATCCCGGACACATGTGTTCTCTTGTTCACTAACTCCTCATTCAAAGAAAGTCTGAAGCAGAGTCCAAGTCCACACTGATAATTAGTCATGACCTTAAGGGAAGCATTTCTTTCGATTATGAAAGGTAGTCAGTGGGGGGAGGGGGCAGTCAGGGGACTGGAGGGAACATGAGCAAGTGCTCTCTGCCATGAGCAGGAGTGGTGGCGGTAGTGGCTTAGAACCACAACGGTACATGTTTATTGAGCACTTACTACGTACCAGACCCCACGAAAACACGTCTCTCGGATCTCCAGCTGCAGGGGGCAAAACTGACCGATAAGCTGCTAGACTCTGATTTCACCACGCTCTTCCTGCTCTGGCTGAGCTCGCCCTGGGCTGTTCCCAGCCAGTGCCTGGGCCAGCAGGGATGGGGGGGTGCCCCATTTCTGGGAGATGCAGGGCTCCTCCAATGAGCGATTTTGCACTCCAGGACTCCCCACTGCCTGAGTTGAACCTTCCTCAGAACTGCACTGTAATCTACGACTTTTCCTGCCCGCCCGTCCCCCCTCCTCCCCGCCTGTTTTCCCGACGGCCCTCCTCTGGCTGTCTCTCCGTTCCCCACAGGCACGTTCCCCAATACATCTCTTGCACCTCTCATTTCGTCTTGCTGTCTGCTCCTCGGAGGATAGAACCCCATGACCCCTATGACTCTTCCCATTGTACAGATGAGGACATCGAGGGCCAGAGACGTGAAGGCACTAGCCAAAGGTCACACAGCTGGAGACCACTGACTCTAAGATTCAAACCCAGGCAGTCTGGATCCAGAGCCCAGGCTTTCCACTGTGTCGATAGAAACACACAGTTTGCTGCCACAAGGCAAGGCGGAATTCTACTGAGAGCAGCCGAGTATTTCTGTAGCAGGCACATTTCTAATGGCTTTATATAGGATATCTCCTTTGAGCCTTATGCCTTATCCTATTCTTAGACCTGAATGGGACTACTGTGTCATCACAGCAGCGGAGGCTCTGGGGCTCAGAGAGGTACAGTAACTTGCTGATAGGAACACAGCGAACAGCGGGGGGATGGGTGTGGAGCCCCGTGTCCGATTCGGCGGTGGCCACGGGAAGGTGCCGGGTGGACCCCCAGCGGCAGCATCACGGACGGAGGCCCCCACTGATGCACTTGGAAATCCAGCCATGCTCGTGCCGAGCCCCTGCTCCCAGCTGGTGACGGGAGGTGGCACGCTCCTGGGAGACATGGGTCTCGTCTGGTGGCTGATGTGGGCCTCAAGGACTCTGACGGTCTCACTGATGCCTCCACTGGCTCCCGCCTCCCCCCTGCACGCTCACATCGTGGTCCCACCCCCTGCCCTGCTTTCCCTCACTCAGGCATTTCTCCTAGTGAAGCCTTTGCCTGTTGGATCCTATCTTAGCATCATTCCCGAGGACCTGGGTGCACGGATAGCATCTCTCTTACTCTCCCTGGTGGAGGTTACTGGAATAACCAAAGTCTAAGGCCTTAGAGCATTTCCAGGCTGCACCTGGGAAAAGCTGGAATTGCTTCCTTGGTGGCGAGACCCTGGACTGCTAGCAGGATGTGTTGCTGATTCCAGGGGGCCCCAAATGGGGTTACTGCAACCTTGCCGACTTCCTCTCTCCCACTGGAGGGGACAGAGCCACGAAACTCCTCATACGGGCGGGAGACACGCTAGTCTAGCTGTCTGAGACTCCAGACCCACACTCTAGCCAGTTCTGGACACCATCTCGCTGGGTGACCTTGGGCAGGCCCATTCCCTTCTCTGAGCCTCAGTGTTCAACAATCTTGGGGAAGCTCTCTGGTTCCCCCTTTGCGAGGATCTAGGACCCCGTCTGGGGTCCATTCACTGTCCCAGTGACTCACAGCTTGACAAATGGATCCGAGTAGCCGTTGGCGTCCATGGCAGCCAGGTGCACGCAGCGTATGATGCCCACGATGAGGCCTCCCTGCTGTGTGCTGTACATGAGGGACACCAGGATCTTGCCGCGTTCCTCTATGTCACCAATGCGTTCCACCTGCTGTAGGAGAAGAAGAGGGCGTATGGGCCTAGGAAGGGGAGGGGCCGGGCAGTCGGATGGATGACTAGCGTTAGGGAGGAGTCTGTGAAAAGTAGGAGGCGCTGGCCCTCCCCACTGCAGTCAGCACCCTGGACAGCAGACGCCCCCAGTCTCCAGGGACAAGCAAGTGGTGCTCGCAATGAAGGTACCCGGGGGCCAGGAGCTTTACTCTGACTCAGACAAGAACAGAGCCCTGCGTGACTGGAGGCAGGGCTGGACCCTGGTTCCAGTCTGACTCTGAACCCAGATTTGCCTGAGTAGAACAGTTTTCTCACATCTGCAGTCTCTGGGGTCCCATGAGGGACTTGGGCAGAGGGCACAGATGGGCAGCCCATCCCCAGCCTCAGCCAGGCTGCCCTAGGTCCCACGCAGGGAGAGTGGCATTGCTCTAGCCTGCAGAATTTTCCAGAAGAGCTTCTGGGGAGCTCAGGGGTGTGCCCCAGGTGTGAGAGGGTGGGCTGTCGCGGCCTTGGGGAATCCAGGTGACAGGAGCATCTATTTGGTCTCATGTTCTAATGTGCGAGGGTACCTCTCTCATGGTAAACCGATGCCAAGTGGTTTTGGGAGAAAGAGTAAGGAAGGGGCGGGGGGGGGAGCAGAGAGACAAGAGAGATGGCAGACCCTGACTGTGGCTTCAATACCCACGCAGCGCTCACCTCCTCCTCATAAAGGGCCATGCCTCGGGCTGAGCCGGTGGTCCCAGCACGCTTCATCTTAGAGGAAAGAAATAGAAAGAATGATAACATGAGTCTGTGGGGCTCATCTCCTTAGAAGAAGGATCAGAAACCCCACACCCTTCCGTTAGCATCCAGAGCCATGAGGGAGGGCTCTCTAAGCTTCTGTGGCCTTCCAGCTCTCCTCCTTTTAGACAAAATTTGCGTGACGTTGGCCATATGGTGGCCATGTTAATGCACACCTGCCTATGATGTAGGTTGTATTACTATCCCATTTGACAGATGAGGACACTGAGGGCCAGAGTGGTTAAGCTACTTGCCTGAGGTCACAGAGCCAACAAGTGGCAAAGCACTGCTTACCTAAAACAGATACGATTTCACCTGCTCTGCCAGGACTGGCACCGGGGGCTTGGGGCCTGAGCCACCAGGTGCTTCTTTCCCCTTGGCTCCTAAGGCTCTTTTGTGGGATTCTAGGACTCTGGGGAACACAATGTGGAAACCACTGCCTAAATCCAACCTCCCCACTATAGAGATGAGGAAAACTGAGGTCCAGGGGGGCGGGGACAGCACTTGAGAGGTCCTGCCCTTGGTGGAGCATGTGGGGGTAGTTGGTGGGGGGAAGGTTAAGGACAAAGAGCAAAAGACGATGACCAGCGGGGTCCTGTGGCTGCTCCAGGCCCCTGCCTGTCCCGCCACCTTTGTGCCTCTGGGGCTGGCTGCGTCCCTTGCAGCAAGATGGGCAGACTCGGGGGCTAATAACCCAGGCGGGGGCCTGGCCACTGCCCTGACCACCTGGACTCACCGAGTGCGGGATGGAACAGGAGGCCTGAAGAACCAGCTGTTACCAGGAGAAGAGCCAGAGCAAATTCTTCACTCTTAGGATTTTCTTTAATGATTTATTTGGAGCCTGGCATTTGGGGCAAATTGCCTTGCTGTGTCTTGCTCTTTTGCCTGTGCTATAGAAACGCGGTGCGGCACGCGGGATGTTCCATCCTCGGGCTGGCCACCTGGTGGGAGGATGCTGGAGGACTTCCCCTCCGGCCCTGTGGGGGCCCGGCCCGCTGCCCAGCACACGGGTGGCTCTGGCCAGTGCCCGAGAACACAGCCACTGACTTGTGGCCTATTCTTGGCAGCTCGCTCCCCTCTGTGGACCCAAGGTGGCCCACAGGAAAATTGGGCAGGTTGGATTATCTCTGAAAATACAGATTGCTGGGTCCAGCCCTGCCTCGCGAAGTCAGGATCTCCAGGGAGGTCCCCACAAATCACAGTTTCAGTTCTGGTTTAAAATGTGGTGTAAACTCCAGTTTAAAAATCTCCAGTTGAGAACTGTGTTTGCAGCCTCTGCTGCGCCGGCATCGCTCGCTCCCTCCAGCAGTGCTCCAGCGGAAGGAGAAGGCGGGCGGGTGAGGAGAGCCCTGTGCCAGGGCCCACACGAAGCAGACTGCTCGCCAATGGACCCGGGGCCGAGAAAGCCGCAAGGAAGACACAGGCTACAGAAGCTGCTTGCACGAGGGCGCCCTCTACTGGAGGGTGAAGAAACTTCACCGTTACAGGCCCGGCGCTGTGGTGGTGGGTGAAATTAGAGGTTATCAGAAGTCCACTGAACTTCTGATCCACAAATTTCCTTTCCGGCATCTGGTGCGAGAAATTGCTCAGGACCTCAAGATAGATCTGCGCTTCCAGAGTTCAGCTATTGGTACTTTGCGGGAGGCAGTGCAGCCTCTCTGCTGGGCCCCTTTGAAGACACCAACGTGTGCGCTCTCTATGCCAAACATGCACCATTGTGCCAACAGACATCCCGTTGGCGCACTGCACAGGTGGGGGAGGTGCTTAAGAATCCACTGGGGTGTCGGAGGTGCCTCGGTGGCTCAGTCGGTTAAGCACCTGACTCCTGACTCTGGATCATGATCTAAAGGTTGGTGAGTTTGAGCCCCGCACGGGGCTCTGTTCTGACAGCGCCGATCCTGCTTTGGGTTTTTCTCTCTCTGCCTTTCCCCTGATCACACTCATGCTCTTTCTCTCTCTCAAAAATATATAAACGTTAAAGAAATTTTTTTCTCTTCTTCCTGTTACTGGTAGTTTTGAATGTTAGATATTTTTTTCCCCATGGGAATCAAAAGTGACCTGAGCATATGATTGCAAGGGAAAAAACAGGGGACACAAATCAGGTATTAACAGTTTTTCCATTTTCAATTGTGTGTGAATTTTTAATATAAATGCGGAGACCTAAAGCGTTAATGCAAGTTAAAATGTTTCAAGGAACAGGATTCGGCAGGTTCAACTTTATAACAATGATAAATAAACTGGTTACATTTTTCTGGACAATGTCAGCATTTGGATCTTTTTTTAAACACGGATATTTCTTATTGATGGCAGCTAAATGGTGTTTGTGGAATTTTTTAAAAAAATGTTTTATTTATTTTTGATACAGAGAGAGACAGAGCATGAGAGGGGGAGGGGCAGAGAGAGAGGGAGACACAGAATCTGAAACAGGCTCCAGGCTCTGAGCTGTCAGCACAGAGCCCGATGCGGGGCTCGAACCCACGAATGTGAGATCATGACCTGAGCCGAAGCCGGATGCTTAACCGACTGAGCCACCCAGGCGCCCTGGTGTTTGTGGAATTTAATCACACAGTAGGGTCCATCCATTCACTATACTTTTCTGAGTTGTCCTGCATGTCTTGCATGTTTTTAATGCTGCTGGTCTTCTGTGCTCTTCCTGTCAGTTTGCTACTAAACTACATTAAACTATAAAAACACTTAAAAAGGTAAAAATCTCCAGTTGACTCCCGAGGTATGGATCGGTATTCTCCAGTCTCCAATCGGAGAGCCTCCTGGTTTTTCCCAAGGTGAGCATCACATCTTACAGTAACAGCCCCGTTGTTCCATGAGGAGTCTCACATTATTCCTTAAAAGACCCTTTGAAGTCAGTACTTACTACCTTGATCCATATTACAGATGAGAAAATTGAGGCCTAGAGAGGTTACATAATTTCAGACCATCCTATAAGTGGCAGAGCCTGAGATTCAGACCCAGGGAGCCCGGCTCCAGGGCCCATGCGCCTAAGCAGTACGCTCCCTGCCTCCCACTGAGCTGCGTGGTGCTTTATGAATTCATGACCGGCAGGGGGTAAGGCAGTACTACCTTCTCTAATAACAACACTTAATTTGCAAGTGGTCATTAGACCCTACTTTCTGTTCTGATTGTCTCTATCATTCAGCCCTCCTATGGCACAGGTCCTGTGAGGATGCCCATTTTGCAGACTAGAAAAACGGGCTCAGTGTAGTTCAGACCCTTGGCCGAGCCCAGGGACCGGGGCAATGGCAGAGCCGGGCTTTGCACCCAGGCAGGCCACCCTGCCGCTCCACACTGCCCTTCCCGGTTTCCCCAGGGAGGACCCTGACGTCAGAGAGGTGATGTGGGCACCGGATGCAGAACGAGGACGCGATCCTGATGTTCTGACCTGAAATCTCCCTCCCGCCTCCACTGTCGGGCGCCCTGCAGGTCTTTGCAGGCCCTACGGGAAGGCCCCGGCTCCCACACCCTTCTTCCCCTTGCACCCCCGGGGCCAAGGCGCTCACCGGGATCACCCGCTCCAGACAGATGTTGAAGTTCTTCCTCTGGTTAGGCTTCAGCTTCTTGAGTGAGAATCTGGTCTCGCCGATGAACTCGTTATGGCCAAATTTGTCCTCGTCACAGACAGAGATCCTGCGATCAACAGAAGGGGTGGGGAGAGACAGAAGAGCGTATATTGAGCGCCTACTATGTACCAAGAGCTGCGATTGACACTGGCAAGGCCTGTGTGGTGTGCATAGGAATGTTTCAAGTTCCGATTTATTGAGCCCTAGGCTAGGTACTTTGTTTCTTCTTTATGACAGTGTAACTTACAAGCAGTAACATGTACAAATCTTAAATGTATTACTTGCTGAATTTTTGCATATGGATACACTGATGTAACCACCATCCAGCTAAGTTATAGAATATTCTAGCTCCTGGAAGACCCTCAAGGTCCCTTCATGTCCCTCAAAGAGAACCATGACATTGGCCTCTGGCAAGATTCACTGTCTTGTTTTGGAGCCTCAAATAAAATCAGTTGGTGTGTATCCTTTTAAGTTTCTGTTTCTTTTGCTCAGCAGTATGATGTGAACTTCATCTGCATCTAGTCATTCGTCCTTTTTCATGGCTGGGTAGCATTCCACGGGGAGCTATACCATAATACCTCTGCTACAGATGGGTGTTCGGTTTTGACCCCTTTCTAGTTTTGAGCTATTATGCAGAAAGCTGCCATAATAAACTTTTTTTTTTTTTTTAAGGGGGAGGAGCCTGAGTGGCTCAGTTGGTTAAGTGTCTGACTCTTGGTTTCAGCTCAGGTCATAATCTCACAGTTCATGAGTTTGAGCCCTGCCTCAAAGACTCTGTGCTACCAGTGTGAAGCCTGCTTGGGATTCTCTCTCTCTCTCTTTCTCTCTGCCCTCTCCCATGCATGTTCTCTCTGTCAACAAATAAATAAACTTAAAAAAAAAAAAAAAAGAAAGTTGCACTGACCATTCATGTCTGTGTCTTTGTATGCACAGGTGTTTCTACTGGGCATCTTCCAAGGAGTGGAATTGCTGAGTCACACAGGTTTAACTTCAGTAGAAATTTCTAGACAGTTTTCTAGGGTGGTTCCACCAATCACACCCCCACCAGCAGGTCATACAATTTCTGCTGACTCTTCATTTGCTCTAACTTCAATTTTGACCATCTTTAACTTTAGCCTTTCGGAGCGAGCAACAGTCGTCTCTCTAGTTTTCACTTATAGTCCCCGGTAATCAAGAAAGCCGAGCCCCCTTTTCATATAATTTATGGCCAGTGGAGCATCGTCTTCTGCAAAGTCAGGCCAGCAAATTAGCTAACCTCTCCTCATTCAATTCGTCGTCCCTGCAGACATCTGAGTTCCCCACTTTACAGAGGAGACCAGCCCCCAGAGAGCTGGACTCATCCCTGGTAAGAGGCAGAGCGAGAAGTGAATCGGGGTCTCTGAACCCTCAATCCGTCGTTATCCACTCTGCACAGCAGTGAGTAGAAGAGAGGCAGACCCAGAAAGGGCAGGTCCTGGACAGGTCCCTCTGGGGGGCCAGTCCTCGTGTAATCCATCCTGACGTCTGCCGGAGGGAAGGAAGGATGTGTCCCCCTGGGGCACGGGAGGCAGTCGGTAGACAGGCAGGGACAGAAGACATCTTCCCCCTTGGCCACTGACATTTGCTGAACAGTGTTCAAAGCGCTCGAGGGCCAGAACAGCCTCATGGCTGAGCCCCGCCCCGTATATAACTGAGAAAAGAACTTGTCTTTCTTTAGCTGGTGAGCCTGTCACCGCACCCACCCCTCTGCAGGGCGCGTGTCGCCAAAGACTTACTAACCATCATTCATTTTGGACCCAGTAATGCCAGTTCTAGGAATTTACCTCCAAGACATAAGAAGTGTGAAACCGCTTAACTACAAAGATGTTTACCACCGAATTTTCTAATTACCAAAAAGCAGGAATAACGTAAGTAATCTATAATGGGGGACTACTTAAGAAAATTATGAGATGACCGTAAAAATGTAACAGGATGCATGGAAAATAGTGTTGTACAAAATTATTTTTTTTTAACTAAGATAAAAGGGGGCATCTGGGTGGCTCAGTTGGTTAAGCATCTAGCATCAGCTCAGGTCATGATCTCATGTTTCATGTGTTCAAGCCCCACATCAGGCTCTGTGCTGACAGCTCAGAGCCTGGAGCCTGTTTCAGATTCTGTGTCTCCCTCTCTCTCTGCCCTCCCCTGCTCGCGCTGTCTCTCTCTCTCTCTGTCTCAAAAACAAACATTAAAAAATAATAATAAAAAAAAGGGAGTTAGGATAGAGAATACCCTGAGGGCGGGGTCCTCACTCTCGGGATGGCCCTGGAGGGCAAGGAGGCTGTGGTCTTGGGAACGTTCCGGTCTCGGGTCTCAGGTATGTTCACTTTGCAAAAATTCATCAGTCTGTACAGTTTTTGTGTGTGCATTTTTCTAGGTGGATGTTACCCTGTGAGAAAAATGTTTACTTAAACTAACAGTGTAGCTGTTGGGAACGTGCATGGAGCAGCCCAATTTGAAAAGCAGTTTCTATGATTTGCAAAATAAAACAAAACCAAAAACAAGGGATACTATGAGACAGGAAATGCCTGGTCACTTGCTTTGTTTCCTTTTTTTTTTTTAATGTTTATTTATTATTGAGACAGAGAGAAACAGAGCATGAGCAGGGGAGGGACAGAGAGAGAGGGAGACACAGAATCTGAAGCAGGCTCCAGGCTCTGAGCTGTCAGCACAGAGCCCGATGTGGGGCTTGAACCCACAAACCATGAGATCATGACCTGAGCTGACGTCAGATGCTTAACCAGCTCCCCCAGGCGCCCTTCTTTGTTTCTATCCAAAGGAGACACTAGTGTGCACGCAGGGAGCCGTTAAAGGGGCTCATTGCAACTTTGTTTGTCATAGAAGCTGGAAACCACCTAAATGTCCGTCCACAGGGCTCTGGCTGAATAAACTGGCAAACATTTACGTAAAACATAAAACCAGGCCAGACAGCACCATCATGATGGATAGATATGGTCATGTGGCTAGAGTGTAAAGCATGGGAACGACACCCATAAAATTCAGCGCTCAGCCCTGCGAGGGAAGGAAGAGGGGAGACGGGGTGTGTCAGAGGGGCTCCGACCTGCGTCTGTGGGGCTTTACTTCTTGAAAATGGTGATAATTGAAAAAGCAGCACATACAGCAAGAGAGTAAGATTTTCTAAAAACCTGAGTATTGAGTATTGAGAGAGAGACAGCGTGAGCAGAGGAGGGGCAGAGAGAGAGGGAGACACAGAACCGGAAGCAGGCTCCAGGCTCTGAGCTGTCAGCACAGAGCCCGACGCAGGGCTCGAACCCACGAACTGTGAGATCATGACCTGAGCCGAAGTCGGACGCTTAACCGACGGAGCCACCAGGCGCCCCTCTTCTGTGTCTTTGTAATGTTTAAATTATAGAACATTTAAAAAAATGTGTGATCTGCCATTCTGTGTCATACTCTGGAGTAGCAAATATTAGGCGGATCCAAATGTCTCATGGCTGGAACTCAAGATACATTGTTAAGGAAAAAGGCAGCTTCCAGATCTACGCAGCAGGATACTTTCTAGGTGCGAGCTGCATACACTCACAAAGGGAGGAAGCAGACGCGGGCTGGCAGAGGGGAATTAATATTTAAAAGGAGCTTTGCCTTCTCTGGTATTGTTTTTAGACAAGTTAAGTGTGTTCATTCATGTCTTCTATAATTACAAATGCAGTTTAACAAAGCACTGAAGAAGGTAAAATGGCATCAATATATTGCTAAGGAAGAGAGGCTGATTAAGTAATAGGATGGTCCATCCTTATAAACACTTCATTCTAGAAGAAACGTTTGCACGCGTACGTAAGGACACGCGCATAAACACACGCACGCACATAACCCGAATGTCCAGACACCAGGATGTTAAGAGTTTTGTTTATCTGTATTTTCAAAAGTTTCTACCAGCAATATGGTGTTTTGGTAGAAGTAGAGAAGAAAGGAAGAACTAGGCAGACGTATTTTAGAGAGGGGCCCTGGCACGTGCCGGCCTCAGCGCCCCCTCCGCCCACCTCCCGCCGCGTACCTGAGTGTCTTCTTCTGCATGTCCTCGTCCGTGATGCCGTGATAGACAAGCGTCTCGTTCCACACCGGGTTCCGGGTGTTCCGCAGGGTTTTTGTACGGAGCTTGTTGGACTAGAGCCCAGAGAGACGGACAGACACCTGCCTCGGTGGGGAGCCAGCCCTGCAGCCCTGTCCCTTGGGGTGATTGGGTGGGGGGGGGGGAACGTAGGAGTCCTCGCCCCTTGCAAGTATCCGGAGGCTCAGATGTTCCCAAATGTGTGCTTTTAGTGAGTGAGGGGCGCCCTGCAGGGTGAGGGCTGCGGCCACCACCAATGCAGGGCATGGGGCCACCCCTCCCTCCATGCGCTGGGCCCTCTCTTTGAACATTCCATTAAGATTAGAAACCAGAGACATCTTCCTTTTGAGAAAAAAGTGTGATTTATAGGCCAGAAAGGCAGTGAAAAAACAATTTCTGGGGAGATTGAAATGGTTCCTTCTGTCTTCCCAAATAGCGTTCTCCATGCCTGAAATTCCTTAGGGGACAGAGTTTTCATTTTGTTCAAAGAGAGAAGGCTAAAAATGCACTATGTCCAGAAGAGGTGGCCTAGTGACAAATCTAATTCATACTAACATGTAAATGACTCACTGGGTGTTTTGGCAAAGCAAGGTTGCATTCAGGAGTGAGCAACGAGTCTCAAGGAGAAGCAAATGGTACTGGAGAGTTAGACTGAGTAGCGGTCAAACACTTCCAAGTTTGGCCATGCCCAGGGGAGGGACTCTCCTCCATCCAAACAGAGAGGGGGTGCAAGAGAGAGAGCATGCGTGTGCTCTTTGTGGGGTGCGACATTTCATATTTGCAGAGATTTAGCCGAGTGTGCAGTGGCCCTACTATTTAGAGCATCCGTGTCAAATTAAGACAACAAACTGGAAAATAAAATCCCAGGCAGCACCCTTTCCTCTCTGGCCTTGTGCTCTGCGTGGGTCAGTCCAAAGGGAGGAGAGTTAACTCCATTTCCCTTTCGGGATATACTGACTTTCACTCAGTAACAGCACATTTCCTCAAGCGCTTAGCCCTATGGCCCGGAGAGAGTTACTCATTTCTATTAAGAGACGAGAAGTCTTTGGTTGGGACGTAAAACGAGCGGGCGGAGGGAGTCGTGGTCGGCACTGGGGAGCCATGGGCGGTATCTGAGCAGGTGGATGGCGTAGCCAGGGCTTCTGCCTCCCCCCTGGCCTTTGGCAGCTCCCTGGACCCCAGGCTTCTGGGCTGGAGAGACAGGCAGAGCGCCCGCCCCTGGAGGAAGAATGACCCCTGCCTACCCCTTACCCCTCGCAAGGCCTTGGCCGCTCAGGGAGGAGGCGAGTTTGGGGCCAGATACGGCTATTTTAGGCTCTGGGCTGGGAATCTCGGGCGCCTGCCAGGGCCTGTGTGCCCAGCCTGCCGAGAGGCCCAGGCCATATGGTACCTTGCTGGCTCCCGGCAGGAGATGCAGCTTAACGTAAGGGTCAGCCAAGCCGTTGGAGTCCATGGGCTTTAGTCCCTGCAAGAGAAAAGACAACAGCGTGAGGGCCTTGAGGGGGACCTGGCGCTCAACCATCATCGGCAATGGACGCAGCCCTGACATCTGTCCTGCCCATCGGTCCACCGTGTGCTTCCTCTTCCAAATACAGAGAAGGGAAATGGAGTCTCTTGGAAAGAACCCCGGAATCAGGCAGACAGGGTCTGAAGCCTGGCCGTGTCGCTTCCCAGCTGTGTGAGTTTAGGCAAGTTCCTTAGCCTCTCTGAGCCTCACTTTCCTCATCTGTCAAATGGGATAACAGTATCTGCTTCACGGAGTGGTAAGACTTAAACCCAGTTATACCTGCAAAGTGCTGGGCACAGAGCCTGGCCCACAGTGGCTGCCGGGTCAAGGCTGGGCTGTTATTCCTGGGATGGGGGGCAATGTTCCAGAACCATGAAGGAGAGGAGGGGAGGAGAAGCTGGAGAAAGAGGGTTCGAGTTCTGGCCCTGGCCCTGCAGTCATTTGAGATCTCAGTTTCTTCATCCATAAAAGGGGATCACATTGTCTGCCCGGCCCCCGTCACGGGGCTGAAATGAGGCTCAAGTGAGACACTGTGGGGGAAGCGCGTTGGGGCAGGAGTTATACGGGGCTTGCTTACATGAGCACCCCCAAATTCCTGGGGCCCAGACACACCGCGTCCAACCTCCTAGGTGGGCGCTGGGCGGGCGTCCCTCCTCCGGGCTCCCACGGACCCTTCCCTCGGCCCCGGTCCCTGCGCACCTGTTTCCCTAACTGTTCGGTGGGGCTGATCGCAGGCCCTGTTCGTGGAGTTCTCGGGGGACGAAAGGAGACCTCCTTATGACGGGTGAGCTCTGGGGGCCCTAATGAGTGAGGGCAGCGTGGACAGGGTGCCACAGAGCAGCGTGCAAGGGGGACAACTCGCAGAGTGGCCTTGTGGGTAAGAGCGCAGGCTCTTAGTTGGACGACACTGGTTCAAATCCCAGCTCTGCCACTTCCTGGCTATGAGATCTGGGCAAGTCACTTACTCCCTCTGTGCCTTAGTTTGCCCCGCTGTAAAATGGGAATGATGAGAGACCCTTTCTCACAGTTGCTGTGAAGGCGGAGGGGGACGAAGGAATCTGTGGAAAGCCCCGGAGGGCGTATAAGCCTCAGGAAATGCGGCGGCCACCATTTCGAGGCCGTTTCCCCAAAGCGAATCTGTGAGGGCAGGTCTGGTTCTTGCTCACTCTAAAATCGCCAGCATTTAGGGCAGTGCCTGGTACAGAGGATGATTTAACAGACGTTTCTGGAAGGACTCTTGTGGTTCCAAGCTTGCAAACTGGCGGACATACACTGTTATTTTATTTATTTTTATTTAAAAAAAATTTTAACATTTATTTATTTATCATTGAGAGACAGAACATGGGCATGGAAGGGGCAGAGAGAGAGGGAGACACAGAATCTGAAGCAGGCGCCAGGCTCTGAGCCGTCAGCACAGAGCCCGACACGGGGCTTGAAGTCATGAACCACGAGATCGTGACCTGAACCGAAGTCGGATGCTTAGCCGACTGAGCCACCCAGGCTCCCTGACTCTATGCTTTTAAAATCCGAATTTGAACTACTTTGTTCGGGGCCTGCTCACTCCTGGTTACCAAAGTTACCAACAGAGCCAGACAGCTCATGTTCCCTCCACATCCCCGTTACCAGCCCGGCCCGAGAGCACGTGAGTTTTCTGGAGCCCAGTCTCGAGGGGGCTGGAAAGGTGTGGGGTTCCCCCATTTCTGCAGCTGGAAGAGGGGCTGCATGAATGGGCGTAGAGCGAGACCACTGCATCTGGACTCAAATTCAGCTCCATCCCCACCTGCTGGGCGACCACAGGCTTTACCTTTCTCAGACTCAGTTTCCCCATCTGTACAAGGGGGCTAATAATGATGCCCACCTCGGAGGGTCCCAGGAAGACGCAATGAGATCATGAATGTGCTTACCTCACGGTGCTGTTGGAGGCTTGGGGGGGGGTACCTGTAAGTGCTTGCTAGGGTGAGTGATACAAAATACATGCTCAGTAAACGCCTGCCGAAGAAGGGACCTGGGTCCTCCCTTGATCAGGAGTGGTGCTGAGCATTGCTGAGCCTCATTTATCATCCAAACCGGGACATTTGGCAAGTGAAAAGGGGAGCTTTTAATTATTACAGCGAGGTAACAGGCTTGGCCAGGGACTGTCGGGCAAATGGGGATGAGTGGGCACCATCCACTTCATATTCAGTCATCCTTGGGGCACCTCGGTGGCTCAGTCGGTTGGGTGTCTGGCTTCTGACTTCGGCTCAGGTTATGATCTCACAGCTTGTGAGATCAAGCCCTGCATCAGGCTCTGTGCTGACAGCGTGGAGCCTGCTTGGAATTCTCTCTCTCTCTCTCTCTCTCTCTCTCTCTCTCTGCTTCCCCTGCTTGCATGCTCTCTGTCTTTCTCAGAATAAAAAAAAAAATACTCAGTCATCCTTATGGGAGAGGCATGTTATTACCCCCGATTTACAAACGGCACACTGAGGCACAGAGAGGTGAAGTAACTTTCCCCAGATCACACAGCCAGGAAGCAGTGGAGCTGGTATTTGAACCTGGAAGTCTGCTTCCTGAGCCTTGCTTGTTCCTCCACGTGGACCAGGCTCGCCGTGGGGGGCACTCTGGTCAGTTACTTTCTGGGACCTACCCTGGCATCACCCAGTGTTCCTTGGGGTCTGGAGTTGAGTCGGTTACTCCCCTGGGGCCGGCAGCAGGGAGACGTCCTTGCTCCTGCCACACTGGACCCCCGCCCCCTACTCCGGCCGCCACCCCAGCCTGACAGTCACATCAGCAGAAGGAGCCGCCAGGAGCATGTCAGCTGTCAGGTCTGGCTGTCACCGCCTCCCCAGGCAGCGCCCTGTCGCGGTCCCCTCCAGGGGCTGTGGAAGGGGCTGGGCAGGTTCTAGTTCTGCCCTTGAAGCCCGGCTGCCTCCGCTCCCTGGAGCTACACACCAGTGACCCCCCCCCGCCCCCCAGAGGCCACCCCTGAAGGAAGTCCTCCAAAGGAAGTGGCTGTGGCTAATTCCTGCCCCTTTCTCATTACTGTCACTGTCACAGATCGACAGGCCTGGTAAGCCATGCCATCCCCGAGTCCCCTAGAAATGCCAGAGCGGTCCCCAGCTAGGCCTGTCACCTACCTTGGCTTTTATGATGGCGCAGTTCAGGGAGCTGTTGTCCTGGTCGTAGAGAAGACTGAACTCCAGGGCACCCAGGGTGGCTGAAGGGGGCAGAGGCAGGAACCAAGAGAACATTCATTCAGTCATTCAGCAGACATTTCCTGAGCACCGACTAGGTGCCCAGGCTGGTCTAGGCACTGAGCCTACAGGGAGGAAGGCTCGGTCCCTGCTCTGGGCTCGCCGTCCAGACAGACCCTCCCCTACTTCGGAGCCCTCAGCCCTCCCGTGATCAGTTAATCGGGTTGCGATGGCTTAGTTGATGACTTCTCATCCTGCTAGATTGAGAGCCGCGTGAGGGCAAGGGCTGTGACTGTCCTGTTCACTGCGGGGCCCTCACCGGCCGCGTGCAGGACACATAGTCACTGTTCGCTTACTTGCTGAAGGAATAACCGAGTCTGAGCATTTGCTGGTACCTCTGCCTGGAATACTCTCCCTCTAGAGCCTTGCGTGGCTGATGTCTTCTCATCGTCCACATCTCAGCTTAAATGTCACCTCCTCAGAGAAGCCCTCACTGACCACTCCATCGGAAGCTGCCACCCCCATGGTCATTGCCCTGTTTTATTTCCTCCGTGGTGTGCTAGCTCTGTTTGAAACGAACTCATTGGCATGTTAACTGTTTCCACTAGAATGTTAGTTGCGTTAGATTAGAGGTCATGGTGTCTCCTGCACCTGGAACAGTTTGGGGCACATGGTATGTGCTTGATAAGTGCTTGTCGGCTGGAGATGAGTGCAGGAGGGAGTGAGCGGGATACAGCTGAATACAGAACAGGCTTGTTACAAGTCACTGGGGACCGCTTGTAAGAGGGACAGATACAAGCTGGGAGGGACCATCCAGGCTTGGCAGGTCAGTGAAGAGACACTTAAGGCAGAAGGAAGGCGCGGCGGATGCTGCTCTGGGCGGCAGTACCAATGTGCAGAGAGGCAGAAGGTGGGCTGGACGCAGAGCATTTCCAAGGCAGCAAACAGCTGGTCCCCCACAAGGTGGCGGTGGACCTCCCCACACTCCTTTCCAGCCCCATGACGCACGGGAGAGCACAGGGGACAGAGGGGACAGCGATCTCTCGTCCTGGTCTGTGTCACCTAGCTGATCTGCTGCCTAGCGATGCTCTGGGAGGTTGGACAGCTCCCTGAAGCTCTCAGAGCCTCGGTTTCACGGTCTGTGAAATAGGAATAGTAGAAGCCGCTATTCCCAGGCCCAGCGGGAAGACCCCATGAGCACGTGCACACAACACGCTTAGAAAAGTGCTCGGCACAAAGTAAGTGCTCAGTGAGTGTGGACTGTTATGACTTCTGATGTGCACACCACGTGATACTTCCTCTCGCCTGTGTAGGACTATATAATGATAATGCTTGTCACTTTACCTCCTGGGGGGTATCTGTGTACCGTCGCCTCAGCTCTGTGCGGGAGGCGGTATTCGCGCCCCATTTTACAGCAAGGAGAGGTGACACGGTGGGGCCAAACCATGCTGCTGACTGTGGCTGTCCGTCCACTTCCTCTGAGTGGGTCCAGTCTGTCCCTCTGCCCAGGAGCCCTTGGGACGCCCCGAGCCCCACAACACACGTCAGGTCCAGACATGTGTCCTTCCGCCCCTCCTTCAGCTCACAAAGGTCCCCCTAGCTCTCCCTGGCTGCTCCACACATGCCCAGGACAAGTGCCACTCGCGTGTGTGAGTGTGTGTGAGTGTGTGTGAGTGTGCGTGTGTGTGTGTGTGTGTGCACGCACGTGTCCCTAGAACTTCAGGTCTGAGTAGCAGAGGGGCAGAGCAAGGTATCTTATAAATCACCGAAGGGATGGATGCAAGCGGAAATGTCTAGAAACTTTTAAATTATGGCTAAAAAATTATGTTGAGAAGACATGCAATAAAGAGTTTGGGAAACTAGTAACACACACGTGCACACATGTAGAAGGGAGATGCCGGGTCGTATGAAAGCTGCCTGACTCGTCCTGGACCCACCGAATACTGACCATCTGAGCATCGTTAGTGGAGTTGAATTATACTCTTTAAAGTGATTTAAATGAAAAAAAAAGTTTCAAACAGAGAGGGAGGCAAACCATAAGAGACTCTTGAATGCGGAGAACAAACTGAGGGTTGATGGGCAGGGGTGGGGGAGAGGGGGAAACGAGTGATGGGCACTGAGGAGGGCACTTGTTGGGACGAGCCCTGGGTGTCATATGTAAGCGATGAACCACGGGAATCTGCCCCCAAAACCACGGGCACGTTGCACACACTGTATGTTAGCCACCTTGACAATAAATTATATATATAAAAAAAGTGACTTAAAGGGCAACTTTGATGTTATGTGTTTTTCATCACAATAAAAAATACACAACACCTATTCTTCAGAAAGCTGATGTCATTTTCTGAATCCCACAGCATGAACTTGCATCTTTATAACTCGGTCACTACGGCTTACGGGGCGTGGCGTATTGGGGGCTCTGTCCCCGGGGACGACACCGCGGAGCGACTTCCCCCAAACACTCCTCCCCTGAGGGCCACCTACTTGCTTCATCCGAATCATAGCTGTTGGCTTCTTCCTCCTCGTCCTCCGGGGGCGGAGGCTGGCGGGCAGGGGCCACGGCCACGGCGGGCTGGGGAGGCGCAGCCGCTTGAGCGTAGGGGCCCGGCGGGTGGCCTGCTCGGTCCTCCCTGGCCCCAGTGGCTGAGTAGCCCCCAGAGGCCCCTGTTCGGTCCTCCCGGGGCGGGGGTGTGGCCCCTGCATAGCCAGGCTCGCCGGGAGACACCTCTGCAGAGGAGATAGGAGAAGCAGGAAAGAGGCAGCTGAGCCCGGTGTCACCACAGCAACCACTGCGGCAGCATTACTGTTAGTGATGAGCGCCTACTGTATACCAGGAGCTCGCAAGCCTTGCGCCAGAACTACCTGGACCCATGGAGGATCACCACATCCAGTTGACGGGGACAGGGTGGGGGGGCACATGATGTCATTCACCGATTCTCAGAATGCTGCTTTTGTCAAAACCATCTAGGAAAGCTTGCAAAAATGCAGGTTCCTGGGCCCCACCCAGACTGAGTAGGCAGTGCAACGGGGCCTGGGAGCCTGTGTTTTAGAACAAGTCCCAGGAGACGATTCAGATGCGGGCAAAACAGACCTCATGGGGAGCGGGGCACAGATCAGCAGCGTGGGCTCTGCAGCCAGACAGCCTGAGTTTGAATCTCTGCTGTGTGACCCGGGGCAAGTGACTTAATGTCTCTGCACCTCAATTTCCTCATTCATAAAATGGGAATTACAACACCTGAAGGTGCTGAAAGAGTATTGGCTATTATTTTTTAAATGATCTGCTATAGGGGCACACGGGTGGCTCAGCCGGTTAAGCATCCGACTTTTCATTTTGGCTCAGGTCATGATCTCCTAGTTCCTGAGATCATGCCCTGTATCGGGCTCTTCACTGAGAGCATGGAGCCTGCTTGGGATTCTCTCTCCCTTTCTTCCCCTCCCCTGCTCATAGGTGCATGCTTTCTCTCTCTCTTTCAAAATAAATAAACTAAAAAAAAAATATATATATATATATATATATAACCTAGTACATGTATATACTTAACACAGTACCTGATGAGCTAGAAAGCAATGATTAAGCGGTAGCCATGGTAACTGAACATGATGTACAACATCATATGAAAAGTCATTGTGACTTAGCATGACCTTAATCCACTCCAGGCCACATGCTGAAGTTTTATGTGTATTCGTTTGTTTAATCCTCCCATCGATTCTGTGAGGTCAGTCCTTGTATTTTTCCCATTTTATTTTTTGCTGATTTATTTTTGAGAGGGAGAGAGACAGAGGGCGAGTGGGGGAAGGGCAGAGCGAGAGGGAGACGCAGAGTCCCTCTCTCAGAGCTGTCAGCACAGAGCCCGACACAGGGCTTGAACCCACGGCCCATGAGATCATGGCCTGAGCTGAAGTCAGGTGGTTAACCCACTGGGCCACCCCGGCGCCGCTCCCATTTCAGAGATAAGGAAGTTGAGGCTCAGGGGAGGAAGTTAGCGGCTTGTCCAGGGTCACACAGCTGGGAAGAGAAGGAGCCAGATTTGCGTCCAGGTGGTCCGTGCTCTTAGCCACTGTGTGCTCTGTCCTTTTCTATTTCATCTGAGCAAGGACTATCTAGAGTTTTGGAACCAGGGTGTCCCCCAGAGCTCATCCGCTGGGTCTCTGGGCACAGGCGGGGCGAAGGTCTGGCAGCCCCTGCCCTCTCGCAGGAAGTGGGACAGGGGTGGGAAGAAGGGGCCACTTACCTGGCCTCTGATCTGGAAAGCGTCCTGCTGGCCCGGGGCTGGCTTTGCTGCCTCCCGGAGGCCCTGAACGGGGAAAAGAGAGGGATGGAGCAGAGAAGGTGGCATGATTTGGGCGTTCTTCCTGACCCCCCCTCATTTTGGGGACGTGGACACAGGCCTGGGGGCAGCAGGCGATGTGAAGGAGTCCCCGAGGGCTGCAGGAATGGTCCCGATGGGGACTCTGGGGTCAGAGAGGCCCTGGTTCAAGCCCCGGTGCTTCCTTTCTGGGCCTCAGCGCCCCCTCTAGGCAACGCGGATGGCCGCACCTGCTGGTCAGCTCTCAGGGCTCTTATGAGGCCGGTGACTGAACGGAGTGAGAAATGTTGGTGCGGCAGCACGTTCACACCGAGTCCTCCATCGCCGCAGGGCCATCACTGGTCCCGTGGACCCTTTACAACCACGTTTCCCAAAGCCTGGGATGCGGGGGAGACGATGACGAGGGCCATGAAATACCGCTCAGCCACACGGTGAGAGGGTGGCTCCAGCTCCCACCACCCCTCACTGTTCCCTCACGGAAGCGTCTCATGTAGGCGCTTCTTTGTCCCTAGCACCTCTCTAACCGTTGTGAACTTCCCTTCTGAGCAAAAAAAGGACAGACCCCAGGCTCAGAACCTTCCGCAGGCCAGCGTTCTGAGAATCTCACTTTGTGGTTTTATTTTCATTGCATTCATTAAAAAAATTTTTTTTAATGTCTTTTATTTTTTTATTTTTGAGAGAGAGACAGAGTGAGCTGGGGAGGGGCAGAGAGAGAGGGAGACACAGAATCCGAAGCAGGCTCCAGGCTCTGAGCTGTCAGCACAGAGCCCGACGTGGGGCTCGAACCCACGAACTGTGAGATCATGACCTCAGCCGAAGTTGGATGCTCAATTCACTGAGCCCCCCAGGCGCCCCTGCATTAATTTTTAGAACGACCTTCTGCAATGGGTTGAATTGTGTTCCCCCAAAGAATGTTGAGGTTCTAGCCCCCAGTTCCCTGGGAATGTGGGCTTATTTGGAAAGAGGTTTCCTTGCAGATGGTCAAGTTAAGATGACGTCATCAGGGTGGGTCCCAATGCCACACGGCTATGTCCTTACAAGAAAGGAGAAGCCTGGGCACAGAGAGCCGTACACAGAAGGATGACAACGGGAAGGCAGAGGGAGAACACCACCAACCGGCTAAGGAAGGTGCGGGTCACCGGAAACCGGGAGACTGGAAGGACCAGGTTCCCCCTCACAGCCTCCAGGACGAGACACCGGGGCCGGCACCTTGATTTCACACTCCCGGCCTCCAGAGCTGTGACACTATGCATTTCTGTTCCTTTGGGTTTGGGTACTTTGGTACGCAGCCCAAACAAGCTGATCCATATCCTGAGGATTCTGGCATGATTGTTGGTTTCTCTTAAAATAGCAAAATTTTGGGGGTGCTGGGTGGCTCAGACGGTCAAGTGTTCGACTTTGGCTCAGGTCATAATCTCAGGGCTCTTGGGTTCGGGCCCCGCGGCGGAGCTTGGAGCCTGCTTCGGATTCTGTATCTCCCTTTCTCTGCCCCTCCCCCTCCCCCTGCTCATGCTCTGTCTCTCTCTCTGTCTCTCAAAAATGAGTAAACGTTAAAAAGATAATAAAATAGCAAAATTTTAACCGCACCAATTAGGCATCGCTCCTATTGTTTTATGCAATCCGTATTTGTTTAGATTTTCCCATATGATGCGTCTCCTCGGTCACCATGTTTTCCTGAATCTCACACTACTGTTCTGGGAACAACCTGTCCCCAACATTCCCTTGAGGGAGAAGTTTGGAGACAGCAAGTTGTCTCGGTTGCGCTTTTCAAGTGAACCGATGTGAGGGAAGATGGGAGAAATGAGAGAGCCAGGGGCAGAGGCATGAGGAAAGGAGGGTGAAGGAGAGTGACCCACAGTGAGGAGCAAAGCCTGTGACTCCGCGGGTGGGCGGCTCCTGTCCCGGAAGAGTGGAGGGTTTGGTGGCGCTGTGGTGGGCGGGGCTCTGCAAGCAAGGACAGGAGGCAGCGGGGTCACAGCGGAATGACAGGCTGGTGGGGGGGGGGAAGGGGGGGTGCGGCACGTACCTGGCTGCCCGGGCTGAGGAGGTGCAGGGCTCTGCATGGAGGGGGGCGCCGGCCTGGAGGCCTGGGCTGAGTTTGTTCGTCGCAGCCCTGCAGGGAAATGGAAAGGAGACGGCCTGTCAGGTCACACACACACACACACACACACAGTGTGGAAACAGGAGGACCTTGGGGCTGGTCAGCTGGCACGCGGGAATGCCTTCTGGGTTTGAACTGCGCGCAGGCCCTGATGCCCTCTGCTCCTCCAGACCCTCCCCTCCCCCTCCGGTGCCTTCTCTCTCTGCAACGCTCAGACGCCCCGCATCAGGTCACGGCAGCGACACTGGTGTTGAAAAGGGAAGGATGGCACCTCCACCTGTGTGACCTTGCACAAATGACCTATATTCTCTCTGGGCCTCGGTCTCCTCATCTGCGAAATGGGGATAATAGTACCTACTTTTTAGGGTTGTGGCAGAGACGCTGTGATATGATGCAGGCAACGTGCCCAGAACAGAGCCTGGCATGGAACAAACACTGGATACGATTATCATTGAATCTGGTCTCTATCTTCCCATGGACCTCGCTCTGCAGCCCAGTTTCCTTCTTCTTCTTCTTCTTTTTTTTTAAATTTATTTTTGAGAGAGAACAAAGACTATGAACAGGGGAGGGTCAGGGAGAGAGGGAGACACAGAATCTGAAGACAGGCTCCAGGCTCTGAGCTGTCAGCACGGAGCCCGACATGGAGCTCGAACCCATGAACTGTGAGATCATAACCTGAGCTGAAGTCAGATGCTTAACTGACTGAGGCACCCAGGTGCCCCATCTACAGCCCAGTTTCTTGTATAAGCTGTGTGACTTTAGGCTGGTCATTCACCCTCTCTGAATCTCTGAGCCCCACCTACTGATAATAATGGGTTATCATATATTTAATGCTTACCATGTTCCAGAGACTTTACAAATAAGAAGTTATTCCATCTCTATACCCCATGAGGCGGGCTCTCTATTAACTCCATTTTACAGATGGGGAAGCTAGGCCCAGGGGGCTAAGGAGCTCACCTAACGTCTCTTGCCGGGTTAGTGGCAGAGCCAGGGTTTGAACTCAGGCATTTGGTCTCTGGAGTCTGCCTGAGACCATTAGGTGCTCTGTCTCCTGCAGAGCTATTGGGGGACCAAATGGGATCATGGACATGGCGATTCCCTGGCATCCAGAGGCATGGCGTTCCTGAAAGAAAGTCCTTTCTCACTTCACCGGGCTGGATCCCACCTTTCCTGAACTCAGCACTCTGTCACTGGAGAGATGCTTAAATGTTACTGACTCATGCTTTGCCACCTCTGGCTGGGGGCCGGCCCGTCCCTCTGCCTTGTCCCTGGCTCCTGCAGTGGCCCTGTGCTTCTGTCCATCTGGGTCCTTGTTCATTCCTTCGCTCACTCATTCAACAGGTGTTCATCGAATGTCAACCAAGTGCCAATCCTTGTGCGAAGATGGACAAAAACCCCCTTCATTCCTCCAGGAGTGGCTGTCCCCGTCAGAGGGAGACGCCGAAATAATGAGTTTATAAAAGAGCAGTAATAGCGAACATCCACTGAGTGCCTCAAATGTGCCAGCCTCGCCCCAGGGAACCCTCACAATGTGATGTCATGTGTGGTGTTATGGTCCCCATTTGCGGCTGGGACCACAGAGGTTGAGTGTGCCCAAGGTCATGTATCCAGGACCTCCAACCTAGTGGCTCTAGACTCCATCTTTAGCTATCATGCTACACCTGCCCCCAGAAGGGAGAAAGTGAATCATAGTGCCCGCCGGCTCTCACAGCGTGCCAGGCTAAGTTTACTTACCCTTTAGAGCAACCCAATGAGATAAGAATGATTACCGTAATTGTTCCATTTGATAATAAATGAAAGTCCTGCATCCTGATCTATAAAATGGGAACAGACAGCTGGTAAGAGGTAGAGCTGGGACGTGACCCCACACAGTCTTTGATCTGGTATTTGTGCCCTTGACATTGAACTGAAATGGCCTTCCAGGTAAAGAAGTGACATCGTGGTGGGGGGGGGTGGGGGGTGGCGCGAGAGGCGACCCCTGGCTGGGGGGATGGGGACAGCTTCACAGTGAAGGTGGCCTTTGGATTTTGACTTTGGGTTTTTCCAACCCAAATGGAGGTGGTCGACGCACAGAGGACCTCTGTAGCATAAAGAAAAGTCAGGATGATTCCGGTTTGTTCCATGGCATTAACTCCAGGTCCCAGATCTGGGGAGAAAGGGGCCCTGGGAGGCGTCGGGATTACTGAGCAGCCAATGTAGAGCTCAGGTGATTCTTGTCAAGGGTCTGGGGCCTGAGCTGCAAGCCATGCTCAGCACAGGTGGAACTCCTTATGGGGCTCGGTCTCATCACTGAGGGCTCACGGCTTGACTGAGCCTTTTCTTACACGCAAGGGCGGCTGGGCTACTGCAGATCAGGAGGGGTTGCAGTCATCCCTTCCTCACGTGGAACAAAAATGGTGGCACACATGTGTCTGTGTTTGGGAGCACGAGAGCCCCCTGACCGACCTGAGGGCCACGAGGTGGGATTTGCATCGCCATGGCTATGAGATGTGTGAATGATATGAAAATACGAGATGCCGGCTCTCGCTCTGCTTCCGAGGCTCCCTAATACTCTCAGGGGAAAAAAAAAAATCCAAACTCATTTATCTGACTTTTCAGGCTCTCAAACAATGGTTCTCAAACTTCAGTGTTCACTGAAATCCGATGAGGAGTTTGCTTAAGGAGCAGAGTCTAGATCCTGATCCCAGAAATTCTGATTTCGTAGGTCTGGAATAGGGCAGAGGAGCTAGTGCTTTTAACACACATGGAAGGTACACGGATCTGCTGGCCCTGTCTTCTACTGCTCTCTCGGGGACAGAGATTCTGGCTACAAGATCCTCAGACGGCAACAAGCCCTGAGCGGAGCTGTGTGTCAGTGCTCTGGGAACTCAGAGGAGGGAGCAGTAAACTCATCTCAAGGTGGAGCAGGAGGAAGCGACAAGGTTCACGGGGGAGGGGACATCACACTGACTCGAGGGAGAGGGGATCCAAACCCGGCTCAGGAACACTGTGTGACTGTCCTTTCCAACAGGCAAAATAATACACAGGCTAAAAGCACAGTCTTCGATATACAAAAGTTAACTAAAAATAGATCAAAGACCTAACTTTAGGAGCTAAAGCTAAAACCACAAAACTCTTCGAAGAGCACATGCAGGGAAAGTGTCATGACATTGGCTTTGGAGTGACTGTTGGAATACGAGACCTAACGCGCAGAGAACAAAAGAAAAATAGAAAAACTGGACTTCATCGAAATTAAAAATTTCTGTGCATCAAAGGACACTACCAATGGGGTGAAAAGGCAAGCCACAGAACGGGAGAAAATACCTGCAGATCACAGATCTGACAAGAAAGTAGTATCCAGAATATATAAAGAACACCTAGAACTCAACAAAAATAAAACAAACATCCCAACTGGAAAATGGGCGAAGGACTGGAACAGACATTTCTCCAGAGAAAATAGACGAACAGTCAATGAGCTTGTGAAAAGATGCTCAATGTCACTAATCATCAGGGAAATGCAAATCAGAAACATGAGATACCACTTCACACGCATTAGGATGGACACACACACACACACACACACGTGTGCAAGCGTGTTGGTGAAGATGTGGAGAAACTGGAGCCCTTGTATATTTCTGGTGAGAATGTAAAAATGGTGAAGCCACCATAGAACCCAGTATGGTGGTTCCCAAGAACAAGCATGAAATTACCATGTGATCCAGTGATTCCACTTCTACATATATACACCCCCCTAAATTAAGAGCAGGAACTCAAATTGATATTTGTACACCAGTGTTCATCATGCACAAGAGCCAAAGAGGTGGAAACAGCCCAAATGTCCCTCAGCAGATGAATGGATAAACAAAATGTCTACCCACAAAAGGCCACATATTGTGTTGTGTAATTATATTTCTATGAAATTTCAAGAATAAGCAAATCTATAGTGGTTAGTGGTTACCAGGGGCTGTGGGGGGGGGGAGATGGAATGGGGAATTCATGTCTAATGGGTACAAAGCTTCAGTTTGGGATGAAGAAATAGTTCTGGCGATGGCTAATGGCAACGACTCATGACAATGGGAATGTACTTGGCTCCCCTGAACTATGTACTTCAAAATACTTGGAATAAGTAAACTTAATATTAGTGTATATTTTACCACCATTAAAAAAGATTTTTAAAAAAGCATTCTCAATAAAAACTTGACCTCTGGAAGGGGAAAAACAAGAAGCACAGGCTTTAATGTTGGACAGACATGGGTTTAATTTCCATGTGAACCAATTAACAGCTGTCTGACTTAGGGCAAATGGCATCGATTCTCTGAGCTCAGTTTCTCCATCTGTTAAATGGGAATAACAGAAGTCTTCATAACAGGATTTGAGGGGGTGACAAGGATCAAATGGGCTGATATACGTGAAGAGCCTGGGACAGTGCCCGGCACATGGTAAGCACTCAACACATATCCCATGGTGTTGTAGACCTGACAAAGTCTTCTTTTTCCATAAATCTGAATCACAGGTTCATTAGGGGATGTGCAGAGTGGGGTAAGCACGGGGTATGTGCCCAGCTATCTTGTCAAGAAGAAGAGGGACCAAGGGTCTAAGCGAAAAACCCACCATTCAGGAAGAGAAGCCAGAGGTCAACAAGAGATCTAAATAGTCGGCCCATCTAACTGTGGTCCAGGAATCAAGGATTCCCACCAGTGTGCCCTCTCGCCAAATAAATCCACTGTGAGTACAGCCAGAGGTGCTGGGCACCCAATGAGATGAGGAACGTTCTGGCCATTCTGCCCCACCCCATCCTCTTGGACTGCAGAGAACACTGGCCAAGAGAAGAAAGAATGTGGGTGTCTGTGAGAGATAGCTTCCCTACTGTGATCAAAAGTATGTTGCCTTTTCCTCAGGGTTTCCAGGGAGGAGGGCAAAAAAATCCACATTTTCCTTGCATTTGGCATTAGAGCAGGAAGAGGATCTAACCCAAAGTATGGATGTGTAGGGTGAGGATTGTTTCTGAGTTCTGTCTTTCCTCTACCATAGACTAGAACCAGCATCTAGAACAGAGCGTGGCACACGGTGGATACTGAATAAATACTGAACAAATAAATGAATCAAAACATTGTCCTCCCCTCCCCCCAATTCCTTTTGATTCTCCTCCTCCAGGAAGCCCATCTAGATCTGCCCATGTCTCCTACCAGCTGGGGTCCGGCTGGAGTCGGCGGTGGCGGCCCCACCGCGGCCGTGGTCCCAGCTCTCTGAGTCCCGGCCGGATGAGCTCATACGTGCCTCAGAGGCCCTGCGCACAGGAGGTCCGTAGCTTCCTCGCCCGGGGGCAGAGGCCGGGTCAGGACCTGGAGGGAAAAGCATGCATTAAATGGAGAGGTAAGAGAGGGATGGGATAGAGTAGAAGACCAAGGTGGCAGGACCTACCTGTCTTCTGACCTGGGCCCCTCCGGTCTTCAGTGTCACCTGGAGAGAGAGAGAGAGATGAGGAGAACTTGTTTTATGGTTCTCTGTTTTATGGTTGTGTCACTTAAGGGACACACAAAGGGGCCCATTGCCACTCCTAGGAACTTTTTTTTTTTAAATGTCTTTTATTTACCTTTGAGAGACAGAGAGAGATAGCTTGAGCAGGGGAGGATCAAGGAGAGAGGGAGAGACAGAATCTGAAGCAGGCTCCAGGCTCTGAGCTGTCAGCACAGAGCCCGACGCAGGGCTTGAACCCATGACCCGTGAGATCATGACCTGAGCTGAAGCCAGACGCTCAACCGACTGAGCCACCCGGCCGCCCCTCCTACTCCTTTCCTCCCTGTGATGTAGCTCCCATTTACAGTCTCGCGTGATTTCCTTGGTGTGCGCGTGCACTTGTGAGCACACACAGGCTTTCAAAAGAGCAAACTGGGATCCTCAGCCAACGAGCATAAAACTGTTCTAGAATGTGCTCTGTTCAATTGATTTGGTTTTCCCCAGGACCCACACACCAAGCGTGCTCCAACCTCAAGTCCTTTTGCACATCACACTCCCAACCAAATGTTCCTGAGCCTTCTCTCCTCTTCTCCCCAAACACCATCTCCGCAGACAGCCCTTCTGTGGCCATCCCATCCAACCCAGAGCCTCTTGCCATGTCTGCCCCCTCACCCACTCCACTTTGCCTCTGGCTGTCATCACCACTTGATATTCTATCTTATTTGCCTATGCTATTTGTGGAGCATCTGTTTCCCCCAGTAGAATTTTAGCTGCGCGAGGGCAAGGATTTTGTCTGTTCCATTTATCACTGTATTCCTAGGGCACAGAACAGAGCCTCGAACTCAGTGGGCATTCAGTAAATATTTGTTAAAAGAATATTGTAAGCTTCCATCATGGGTATAATTCAAAATCTATAATACACATTTACATCATTCAATTCTAAAAGATGCCTAAAATAGTATGGTGTGGGTATATTATGATTCACTAAACCATCCCAGTCATGAACATTTTGTTTTTTTCCAGTGGTTCCATCATAAATAATGATACAATAAATATACGCACACATACATCTTTTTATATTGGTCCTTTTAAATCCTTTTAAATGTTTATTTATTTTTGAGAGAGAGAGAGAGAGAGAGCGAGCGAGAGAGCGAGAGAGCGCACAAGCAGGGGAGGAGCAGAGAGAAAAAGAGACACAGAATCTGAAGCAGGCTCCAGGCTCAGAGCTGTCAGCCTAGAGCCCGACGCGGGACTCGAACTCACAGTGAGATCATGATCAGAGCTGAACTCAGACGCTTAACTGACTGAGCCACCCAAGCGCCCCTATATTGGTCCTTTTATTGCTGTTAAATATATTCCCAAATAGGGACTGCTGGATCAAATGGTATATACACTTCAACATTTAATGGCTTCTGCCATAATACTTTCCAAAAGGCTGGACGTGATTATAGTCCTTCCATCTGTTTATAGGGTATTCATTTCCCCCACATTCCTTAGCACTGGATGTTATTACCAACAATTTTTTAGCTGTCACTATGCAATGCTGGTGATGTTACTTCTTTCTAGTGACATGAGTGGGTGTCACATCAACCATAGTTTTGGAGTTATTTTCTTTGTCCAGTGTTTATCTGATAAGCTAGTTCATACTATTTATATGTGTATGTATCTGTGTCTAGGTGATTAACATGATATAGCATTGGCCAACATATACTAAGTGCTACATTCTGCAAGGCGCCTCCCATGTAGTATCTCATTTAACCTTCAAAATAACCCAATGAGTTATTCAGCCCATTTCACAGGTAAGGAAAGAGTCTCAGAGGGCCAGGCGACTCGCTCAAGCTCACGTGGCTGGTATGAAGCAGAGGACAGAGATTCAGGTCCTCCTGGTCTCAGATGTCCCAGATAATGACAGTTAGGCTACGTAGTCTTCTCAGCCTACAGGGAGTAGTGCTTGACCAGGAAGAAGGGTGCTCTGGGGGTGAATGTGGGGGCTCCTCGGAAATACGGTGTATGTTGAGAATTTGGTATTTTGTCTACGGCCATACCACCTTGAACGCACCCGATCTCGTCTGATCTCGGAGAATTTGGTATTTCTTTTCCAGGAGTAGAAATTGCTCATGCCAGGTCAGGAAGAAAGCATTTGGTGAATGCCACGGGGGTGCCAGGCACTACCCGGGGCACCTTGAGAAGTCATTTACAGGAGGCATAGTTGGACATTTGAACTTTTGAGACCTTCAACCATGACTTTCCTTTCAGAAACACCGCCTGCACTCAACTCCAGGACCGTCATTCAGACCAGATTTTATCACTTAGTGTTAACTGAAATTATCCCAGGGGCCTCGTCCGGTCAGACCTAATGGTCTCACTCAATTATAATGTTTTTATTGTAGTTGCTTTTTTTGTTTTTACTTTCTCTTTTTTTTTTTTGCCTCTGCCTTTTATCATCATTTTACTAATGAATCATAATACTTGGGTAGCCGTAGTATTCATAGTCATGGTAATTATCTTTTATTAATTTCCCTTTTACTCAACTTTCACTTGTAATTAGTACAGTTTCAGATGTGCTGATGGTTGACAGCAGGACGATCAGGGATAAGGAAGGCCTTCTCAGCAAGCCTCCCTCAGGCTCCAGTGATCTCTCAGCTTCTAGTTTTAATTTCCACCTCTGTCGTATGTCTAAATACCCCATCAGAGATGACAATGGAAGGTTTTGGCAGCCTGACATTGCTGGAGACTTCCCTTTCTCCCCTCTTTTTAAAAACAGTTTTAAATTCCACTATTACACAACAGTACTGTTGCATAACACTATACGATACAGTGTCATATTAGCTTCAAGTGTACGGTACAGTGACTTAACACTTCCATACAACACCCACTGCCCATCGTGACAAATGCCCTCCTTAATCCCCATCACCTATTTCTCCCATCCCCCCACCCCTCCCGTCTGGTAACCATCATTCTGTTCTCTATAATTAGGAGTCTGTTTCTTGGTTTCTCTCTCTCTCCCCCTCTGCTCATTTGTTTAGTTTCTTAAATTCCACATATGAGTGAAATCATATGGTATTTGCCTCTGACTGATGTATTTTGCTCTGCATTATACTCTCTAGCTCCATCCATGTCATTACAAATGGCAAGATTTCATTCTTTTTTATGGCTAATACCTCTGGACGTGTGTGTGTGTATCTGTGTGTGTGTGTGTGTGTGTGTGTGTGTGTGTGACATCTGCTTTATCCATTCATCAATCGATGGACACTTGGGCTGCTTCCATATCTTACTTACTGTAAATAATCCTACCATAAATACAGGGATGAATGTATCCCTTTGAATTAGTGTTTTTGTATTCTTTGGGCAAATACCTAGTAGTGCCACTGCTGAATCATAAGGTAGTTCTATTTTTAATTTTTTGAGGAAACTCTGTATTGTTTTCCACAATGGCTCACTATGCTACCCTCTTGACAAAGGTTCATGGTGAGTTATTCAGAAGACACAGGGGTCCTAAATCCAGAGGCTGGATGGCTGGCTGTCCACCAACTGGGTAGAAACATGAGGTCAGGACGTCCTCTGGGTAGACCAGTTAGCCATGATCTGTCCATGGTCCTGAAAGGAGAAGCCGTTTTGTCCTACCTCGGGTTGGAGCCCGGGCAGCGTGCTTGGGCTCGGGAGTGACCTGCTCAGGGGCAGCAGGCTCACTGACAGGCTGCTGGGGCTTGGTCTTCCTTATAGGCATAGGCTGTGGGAGGACCTGTTTGGGGAATCCCTTGAAGAACCATGCTCCAGAACGCTTCCACACCTGGGGGGGGGGGGGATAGGGAGAGCATGAAGACATGGCAGCCATGGACCTTTAGCCCTGCCTTCACAAGTGCCAGTTTTTAACTTTGTTCCCTGAGCTCAGCACACTGACACACTATGTAGCCTGTCACAATTCCTATTTTATTCACACAACAATCCCAAATACTCCATAGACAGGGCCTGAGCATACCCATCTGCTTGATGGAGAAAGTTGAATATCAGAAAGGTGATGAACTGGTATAAAGTCACACAGCAAGAGAGCAGAAGAACAATAACTGAGCTCCAGGTCTGCCACCTCTTACATGCGGTGTGCTCCCTACGTCTAGGAAGAGTCAGGTCCCAGAAGCAGGAGAAGAGAAAAGAAATACATTCAAACACTCATTGAATGGTTCGGCCACTGTTCGAAGCTGAGCTGGTTCCTTGTTACCAGTCCCTCAAGACCTACACTTGACCAGGCTCCCCAACCCTCAGTGGCCACCCTGCCTCACTGCTGACGCTGAGGAAGGGGAACTGAACAAACAAGGGAGGTGGCCAGTCCACTCACCTCTCTCTGCTCGATGCAGATTTTGCAGAGCCACACGGGATGCGGGCGGTTGTTGGAGGTCTCCACCCCACACTTAGTGCAGACGTTCTGGGGACAAAACATAGCCCAGTGCACACTCACACATGCCAGGCTCTGAGCTGCCAGTGATCAGGGCAAAGGGGCTGGGAGGCAGCAGAGTCCCATTCTCTCTTGGTGGATAGAATGAGCTTGAACTCCCCATTTCTTGCCTCCCTCCCATGACCAAGGCCAGTTGGGATTAAAGTTCCAATTTGAGTCTTGATTTCCAATAACAAGAACTGGAGTCATTCTCCAGCACTGGAGAAGTGGATTTTCTTGAATTCTCCAAGAGTCCATGTGGGGTCTGAATTTTCAGCATTTATGCAGGGGAGATCACTGACGTGATTTTTAAAGAGGAAAAGCCATATGTTTATTTTTCTTTCTCTCTTTCCTTTTCTTCCTTCCTCCTTCCTTCCTTCCTTCCTTCCTTCCTTCCTTCCTTCCTTCCTTCCTTTCTTCCTTCTTTCCTTCCCACATGAATCTGACATCACCTAGATTATGGCTATAGGTTCAGCCCCTCAAGAAGAAGCAAGATCCTGGGTAAATGCCATGACTGATGAAACATTATACTTTTGGCTGAGTTTCCTGGCAGTCAAGACAAAATGGAAAACCAAACAAGTCACAGAATTTTTACTATGTGGCTGACTGCAGAAGACAAGGTTTTGGTCATAAACGCTCCCAACACTGCATTCTAGATACTAAGTGGGACCCCAAGCAGGAGATGCCAAGTGACATTCTGGATGTCCCCAGCTCACATGGTCCCCTGAATTCCTTTCCTGGGAATTCAGGCAGACCCAAGGACAGCTGTATCTGTGTCCTGAAATTGCTAAGTGCAGACAGCTTGAGGAGAGGATGCAGGGCGGAGGGAGACTCCCTTAACAATGAATGTTGAAGAAGCCCAAAAACCCTAACTTGGCTAGAGAGGGGCTTTCTAAGCCAGGGTAAGAGGATGCTGAGTAAACCTTCCATGTTCACACAGGTGTAGACACCTGCCCGGCATGTTTTTTGGCCTGACACATAGCTTGCTAAGCTACAACCAGGATACTTGCAGGTTCAACCATAGCCCACGGCCTGCCTCAGGCTCCTGAGTTCATCCAAATGAAGCTGAGCTCCAAGGGGACAGCAGGGTCAGAGCATCTTCCAGAAGAGGAACCAGGGCTCAGGGTTGCCTAGAAGACAGCTGGGCATGGGAGCATCCCCAAAGGAATCATATTCTAGCAACTACCTTTCAGGGTCCAAGTTCCATCCCCCGAACCCAGGGCCCCCCAAGGCTTGAGCCCAGGCCTTGCCCTCTGATGTGGTGAGTAGGGAAGCAGGAAAGAGGAGGGTGACAGTACCTTCTTACAGTCCTCACACACCACACAGGCGGAGCCCAGCATTCCCAGCTGCTCTCCACACAGTATGCAGCGGTTCACCCCGTCCCCTGCCACGTTCTTCCTCATGTTCTCCAGACGGTCCACCAGGCGCCTGGAAGCAGAGACAGAGAATGAGGGCCTTAGAGGCCCAGGGACTGCCAGCATCTCCCCCAGTATCAGGCTGATGGTCTTGACCTTCTTTGAGTCGTGGACTCCTGAGTGTCTGATGGGGACTCCTGGGTCCTTCCCCAGAAAAGGGACGTGTCAATGAAATTCGGATACATTTTCAGAACACCACAGACCCATATCCCAGATCTCCTACCTCCTTCTATTGACTTTAGATTAAGCACCTTGTCTAGACTCTCTGTCTCATGTCACCTCGTACAGAGAAACTGCCTTCTGAGCTCCAGATCCCTTTATCTAATTTTCTACACGATGTCTTCACTTGGATGTCTTCAGAGCCATCTCAAAGTTTACCTTCAGCTGCGCACCTTGGCTGTTCTCCAGCCCCATCCCAGCACACCATTCTCAGGGGGGAGCCAGGCCCAGCCCACCCACCCCTCCATGGACCGGGTTCCAGCTGGGGGCACCACGGGCCTGACAACCACTGGGATACAACTTGGGTATCACAGGTTCTAGAAGGACCATGGCAGCCAACTGATGCTGATTCTCCCCACATGCCCCCTTCGCTCCTGCCATCCCCTCAAAGTGCTCTGCTTTGCAGTGTTATAAATAGCAGCTTCTCCCTTTGTGTTTCATTCAGCAGAGAGCCGCTCTGCCCAGGGAAGAGCCAAGAGCAGCCTGCAGGCTCCCAAGCCTCCGCTGTGACCCAGATCGGATGGGGCCCTTCAGGAGGCAGGATGCACAGAGCCAGAGACAGCACACGCCTCCCTTCCTCCTCCTCATCTTCCCTCCACACCCCCCCCCCGTGTTTTCCCTAGAAATTGTTTTTATAGGATGATGGATGGGGCAGTAACCAGGAGCGAGTCCCCCCAGTCCACGGTCTCAGATGACCTAGAATAGCAGTAGCCGATGTGTACTGAGCACTTACTATGTGCCAGGGGCAGAGATAAGCACTCCACATGAATTTTCTTAATGACTCCTTCCAGTGGTACAATAAGCTAAGCACTATTCTTGTCCCCATTTTCCAAATGGGAAAACTAAGGCACAGAGAGGGTAAGTGACTTACTCAAGTTGCACAGCTCGGGGAGGAGAAAGCTGGGATCCAGACCCAAGCAGCCTGTCTTGAGTCCCTGTTCTTTATTATTATTTACCGTTATTATTGTTGTTGTTGTTGTTGTTGTTGTTTTATTTTGAGAGAGAGAAAGAGAAAAAGCATAAGTGGGGAAGAAACAGAGAGAGAAGGAGAGAGAGAGAATCCCAAGAAGGCTCCACACTGTCAGGATGGAGCCCGATGTGGGGCTCAAACTCAGGAACCATGAGATCGTGTCCTGAGCCAAAGTCGGATGTTTAACTGACTGAGCCACCCAGGCACCCAAGTCTCTGTTCTTAACTGCAACCCCACCCTGCTGCTATGAGCCAAGGAGAGCCAGGGAATCTTCTGGGACAGTCTGATCTCACCCTGCTCGATTCCCCTGCAGTCCCTACACCAAGGGACCCTCCATCACTGGAAGTACCAAGTTACACACACCCAGTCACCCTCGCCGGTTCTGGCCATCTCACTTCCCTGAGCTTGGAACAAGACACCTGACAGCTGTCCCATCATTTTGTTTCCCTGAAAAGCCCTTCACGAAGGGCCGAGAAGTCTGGGGGTTGGCCCCGGCGTTTGCCCCTCTGGGCCTCAGTTTCCTCATCTGTGAAACCGAGGGAGTTGGGTTGTCACACTGTGCCTTATGGCACCCCAGAGTTCCTTAGAGCCGGTTTAAGGCCCGCACACCGTAGTGGTGTGTGGGGAGGGGGTGATTCTGAGGGGCCAGGAGACTGCCCTTCATACACAGCATGTCTGCACTTATCCGTTCTGTTTATTTGGGCTGTGGGATTAGATTCCTCTGAAAAGCCGCAGTTTGAAGAAACAGCCTGAAATCGTCTAGAGCAGATAAGCCCCAGGAAGCCTGCGATGCCGCGGAGTTATGAAATATGACGAGACCAGGAGGCGAGCTGACGGAGGCAGGGGAGGTAAATGCACGGTGACATTTGTCTCCTCCACACCCTCTTTCATGGGCTGCCTCCAGCGTGCGCTGCCGGAGCCAGACAACGGTTAGAGTGTGTTCTCCTCGCTCTGTCAGTGCGGGTCCCAAAGCCCAGGAAAGGCGAGAGGCTTGCCTGGGGTCGCTCCGCCAGGACTACAACCTAGTCTCTCTGTGTCGGTAAGTCATCTTTGCTTTCCATGAAGCTTCCTGGCTTCGTGCCTCAAGTCAAACCCCAGGAAGGCGGCATGAGGCAGACGACCCAGTTCTAAAAGGCAGTGCACTTTGCTTAGGAAACTGAAGAGGTTTCCTGCTTCCTCTTGGAAAATGAGGGCCGTGGATTCACCCATCGCCTGCAAAACCCACGCTCTGAGCCTCTGCTAAGATGCCTGGTCCTTCCACGGGTCCCTCCTAAATGCCGAAAGGCACCATTAACGGGTCTTGTACGGGGAGTGTCTCATTAGCTTCTCTCGGCGCAGCAAATGGCACGGAAAAACAATAGATTTAAGATCATCATTCAGACGTCTCAGCTCAGGGACTTTCGTTAGTCGTGAATTCAGTAGAGACCAGTAAAGAGAGAAGCATGTGGGGCGGGAGGAACGGACCTACCTTCTCTGCTCCCGGATCTGTTGAGCAGGGGGTTTCCCACGGCCCACTGACTCTGACACCCTCTCTGTAGCCCCAGGTGCTGGGACCCCAACGTGGAGGGCTCCAACAGCCAAAGAGTATACGCTTAGAAATGAAACTCTGCAGGAAGCGAGGTGAGAATATGTCATAGAAGACATATGTCACGGAAAACCTTAAAGTCAAATGGGTCTTTATTCTGGTGATAAAATACTTCAAGGTCTTTACCTCTGACGGAATGGTTGTTACCAGTCTCGGCAGGAAAACCCTCTATGCACCGTGAAAGATGCCTGGAACCTTCCATGCATGTGGGTCACCCAGACAGCATTCAAAAAGACTACTGACCCATGGGCCACGACTCTAAACCTTCTCTGCCATGGATCTGCTTAAGCCCAGTTTCCAGTATTTCAGCATGAGACCTTGTTGGGAACCACTGCACAGGGGGACGTTCTAGAAACCTATGGTGCCTCCAGATTGCCTGGGGAGAGTGTTCGACATGCATACAGTGAGTCTGTGGGGCCTGGGAATCTGCATTTTGAAATGGCTCCCGGTGCGAACCTGAGGCTGGTGAATTCCTGGCCACACCCTGGGAAGCGCTGTAGTCAGGAAGGGAGCAGTCGGGCAGACTGCATGGGGAAACACTCTCCTTATGTTAAAGGGACGATAAAAACCCCAAGCCCCAGGATGTAGAGTCAAGGTGTGAACTTGGGTTCAGAACATGCTCATCTGAATCCCTTCATGGTGTGCACTGGGTGAAAAAGACAAAAAAGGGAACAGGGAAACACCCAAAGATTCAGGGATAATCACTGGGCGGTGGGACCCTAAGGAAGCTTGATCTCCTGCTTTACTGTCTCTGTCACCCACCCTCCTCACGCTCTCAACTAGCTGGACCCCCCCCCCCATGCTTCCTTAATTTTCCACAGTGCACATGTGTTGCTTTTTTTAAAAAAAATAAATGTTTATTTATTTATTTTAAGATAGAGAGAGAAAGAGAGAGAGGAGGGAGTGGGGGAGGGGCAGAGAAAGGGAGAATCCCAAGTGGGTGACTCACGGTCAGCGCAGAGCCTGACACGGGGCTCGATCCCACAAACTGTGAGATCATGACCTGAGCCAAAATCAAGAGTCTGATACTTAACCAACTGAGCTACCCAGGTGCCCCACATGTTGCCTTTATATTAGAAGAAAAAGTACATTTTTGAAGATAGGGAACAGATAAGGCACGGTTAAAAGGCATGAGTTTGAATCCTGCCTTTTCTCTAGTCAATGACCTTGAAAACCCTCTGTTCTCTGGGTGCCCCCTTCCCAGACTTTAATATGAGGGGTTGAGATGAGATGCACCTCAAGTTTCCACCCCCCATGGGTAGCGTTCAGGGAGTCTCAGATCACGAGGCAGAAGCCTCCAGATTTCCTTGGTGTTTTGAAATAGAAGATCCCTCAACGACTAAGAGGAGGACCTCTCTGTGTCGCAGCCTGGCGTGTTTGCCTGTCTAATGCCTCCACATTAAGTGCCCAATTAGCTGGACACTGTCCATGGCTGTCACTCTCTAGTTATGTCTTTACATGCCCGATTAATTTTATGACTACAACTCACGCCTTGCATCCAGGAAACACATCCATCACCGGGCTGGGCACTGAAGGGGAGCTGTTGGTTACTCAGCAGAGCCGACGGGGCACATCCCATTTCCCAGCATGCTCCCAGAGGTACCAGAAGGGGTACTCCTCTTCCTCTGGGCACCAGCGGACAATCCCTGGGGCTGGCTGTAAGGGGTTCCCAACTTGGCCTGACCTTGCTATCCAAATGGATGCAGATGAGTGACTCATTCATTCAATTATTTACGAAGCACCTGCTAAGCGCCAACTAGACAGTGAGGACCCAACAGGGAGCAAAACAGGGGAGTCCCTGTTGGCATGGAGCTGGCTTTCTAGAGAGGGACTCGGGCATTATTGAAATCATCACGAAAATCACCATAATCATGCTCATAGTAAAGTTCTCTGAAGGAGACTCCCTGAACGCTACCCATGGGCAGTGAGAAGAACGTGCAAGAGAGGGACATGAACAGTCAGGAAGGGGCCTCGGAGGAAGTGACCATAGAGTTGAGACATGAGACTAGAGAGGAACTGGCCGGGGAAAGAGGGCCGAGGAAAAGTACTAGGAAGAAGAGAGAACAGCATGTGCAAAGCACTTGAGAGATGCTAAGCACGGCCAGTGGGCTGGATGGTGGAAGATGGGGCCGGAAGGGTGGGCAGGGCTGTTCCATGCTGGGTCTTGGCAGGATACCATCCCAAGGTTTTAGGTAGAAGGGACTCGACTGACCGCCCCCGTTTTGAGACAACACATGGACGTAAGAATGGAGCCCAAGAGAGGACCAGAGCAGTGAGAATTTCAGAGCTGCAGCGGGTCCGGGCAGAATGAGGCAGGTGGGTCGCCAGTCTTTGGCTACATATGGGGCTGGACCAGGTCCTTGAAAGTACAAGACCGTTCCCAGTGGGTCTGACTCAGTATTGCTAAGACTACACTAGCAAGAGGACCTAGAAATCCCATTGCTGCCATAATAAATCACTGCCAATTTAATGGCTAAAAACAACATATATTTATTACCTTCACAGTTCTGGAGACCAGATGTCTGACACACGTTTCACTGGCTGAAGTTAAGGTGCTGGGAAGGGGCTGCATTCTTTCTGGAGGCTCCAGGGACAAATCTGTTCTTTTGCCTTTCCCAGTTTCCGGAAGCTGCCTACAGTCCTTGGCTCATGACCCCTTGCTCCATCTTCAAAGCTGGCAGTGGAGCACTTTCCAACTTGCCGTGCCTCTGAGCCTCCTGCCTCCCTCTTATAGGGACCCACGTGATTACACTGGGTCCACCAGATAGTCGCCCCCCAGGTCATATTTCCACCTGGCTCACATTGGAATCAGACTTCAGCCCTCCTCTCCACAGCAGGGTTGGGGCACTATCTCTCTGCCTGGCTGTGGATGTCAGACAAGCCAAGCCTTGGGCTCTGCAGGATCCCGGCACTCCTGCTCAACTCCAGGAAAATGCAGACCCCCTACGTGCACGCACACACTTTCAGAATTTAGAGATAGGCAGGGACACAAGGATTGGGGTGCCGGTTTTAGGATGCTTGCCTGGGTCCATATTTGGCTCTGCCACTTCCTAGCTCTGTGACCCCAAGAAAGTTACTTAACCCTTCTGAGCCTCTGGTTTTTTGTCTGTAAATTAAAGAAAACAAAATCCTTACCTCCTAGGATTGTTGCAAAGATGCAAAGAGAGTGTCTGTAAAAGTCCCCAGAACATGGTAACTACTCAGTGACGGCGGCTGCTAATTGTTCCTTCTGGAAGTTTGTGGCTCTAAGAGCTCCCTGCGCTCACACTTTTTCTATGTAACGAGGGTGCTAGAATTTGCCCACGAAACCTGGCTTTTTTGAAAGCTTTAGAAGGAGCCGCAGTGACTGGAAACTGACACGGAGGACGCACGTCCCCACAGGTGAACACAGGCTCACAGACACACCTGGAGAGGCCCATGGCCACGTGCACCTGTGAGAGCACACGTGCACACACACACACACACACACGTGTGCACATGCGTGCGTGACCACACCTACAGGCAGAACACACCTCCCCATGCATGGCTATCCTCAGGCCGCCCTCATCGAGAGCCCAGCCCCATCTGGCTGCCTTCCGCAGCCAGGGCCAGAAAGCAAGGCCAGGACTGACCCACAGGGCCTGTCTGTAAAGCTCGGCCTCCTTCAAACAGGCCACGCCTGCTTCCCAAGCATTCAGGCAACGACTTCGGAGCTCTCAAATGCATACTGCTGCGGCGCCTAGATGAACACTGAGGAGAAGGCTAACGATGTACAGTTACACCGGGAAGTAGGCGGCATGTGGCCTGCTGCAGGGCTGAGGCCCCCTGCCTGCGAGGCGTGAGGGCTCTGCAGGCGATTCTGAGATCGGTTAGGGCGATGGCGAAAAGCGGGGGCTGCACCACCGACGGGAAGGGGCCGGAGCTGCGGCCTTCAGAGCGGCGGTCGGTTGTGATCACACACGATTCGCAAAAACACAGCGAAGGGATGTCATGTCGTCCCCCTGTCTCTGTTTCGTCAATTCCAGAGACATGCTGTTTTTCCCCTCACCCTAATTGCCCATTGGCGGGGAGGTATTACCATTAAGTTTATTAAACTTGGTATTTTCTTAAATCAAGATCAGATCATCTGCTGTGAACAGGGACCTGGCTGCTCTGATGTGCCTGAGACGCCACTGCCAAGGTCTCGCCTGTCCTTAAATGACTGAGCCGCTCCATCACGAAGCCGTTTGGCTGGCATGGGGGGTGCGAGCATCCCAGACTCATTAATTCTCACTGTTGTTTATTACTGTCGACACCTGGGGAGCCGTGGATCCTAATTTCTCTTCTTGATGGATTGGCCAGCACGGTTCCTGCCTGGGCCTCAGCTCTTTGGGGAGGCTCAGAGCTGGAGACAAGGAAGCCAAGACAGAGAGGCAGCTGGAGGGCTCAGCCTAGCTAAGGTAGTCAATGCCGGGTAGGTGCTGGGTCGTTATAAACCCAATAATTGTCATGGTTACCAGGTGCTGTGCTTAGTACTCTACATGCATTGTTTTCCCTGGGCTGTCTTCAACCCCTGAGAGTGTCTCTAGGATTCACCCCCATTTTGCAGATGGGCAACTGAGGCACACAGGGCCTGCAAGTGGAAAAATGGCTCTGGAGGCTAGGTCTAGCTGCCTAGATGCCGGTGCCCTCTTTAGTTTCACTTCAGGGCTTACGGGTAGAACTCTTTCTAACCCCTTCCTCGGCGTGGTCTGGAGGAGGGGACAAGGGTCACTGTGGTGGAGAGACATGAACTGTCCCATTGAAGGAAGAAGTGTGTGGGCCAGAACCACTCACCCTGGGTGAGGACCTGAGACCCATGGAAATTCTGGAATTCCCTAAATCCCTCAACTCGTCTGTCAGCCGCCTTCCCACCCTGCACCTCAACAGCCAATAGGATGAAGTGGAAACACAGATTCAAGTTCAGAGTCTGGTTTGGCCACGCAAAGGCTGTGTGCCCCTGGGCAAGTGTCTTAACCTCACTGAGCTTCTTTCCTCAGCGGTGTGCCAGGAACAAGTCTGTCTCTCAGCAAGGGCACTGAGGAAATGAAAGGAAATACATTGGAAAGTCCCTCACACAGTGCTCGGCAATAAATATTTTCTCTATAGAAGAAACTTTTCTGTTTTTCTAGAGAAGAGCAGAGTAAGACTCTAGTCCTGGAGCCAGCCTGCCTCAGTGCATAATCCCAGTTCCAGCACTTAACCATGTGACCCTGGGCCAGGTGTTTCACCTCTCTGTGCCTCTGTTTCCTGATCTGTAAAATGGGAATGATAACAATGTGGCCGAATGCATAACATTGTCATGAAAGTCACTTAAAGGAGTCCTTATAAAGCTTCGAGCACAGTGCTGGCACATGTGCTTTGTAAAAGTGAGCTACCATTTTATTTCTCTAGAAGCTGAACGTGCTTGAAGGAAAATCCTCAAGTTTGTCCCTTCTCCCTCTTGTGAACCGCGTGACAAAGAGGGCTAGCGCAGCGGTTCTTCAGCAGGGAGCATGTGACAGGCTGGAGACATTTGGGGTTGTCGTGGTGAGTGGGGCGTTGCTACGCGACTCTAGCAGGTGGAGGCCAGCCATGCTGCTAAAACCAAAAAAGCAAAACCGAAACTCCTGCAATGCACAGGACAGTACACACCACAAGGAATGATCCGTCCCCAAGTGTACTTAGTGGGAAGGCTGAAAAACTCCAGCCTGGAAGGACTTGGGAGACCACATGGTCCAGCTCCCCATTTTACAGATAAGGCCCAGGAGTCAGGGAGGCCACAGTGAATCAAAGAAAGCCTTCAGATTTAGGGTTCATTCATCATGTACTCTTCATCCAACATTTACTTGTTCTCTCTTTTATGCCAGACACTGGGCTACTTAGGGAGTTAAGAAGATTTCTATGTTCATCTTGTACACACAGGTTCCATAAAGTATTAATGCAATTAGACATTAGGAACCATTGATCTATAAATAAAATAGAAAGAAAGAAAGAAAGAAAGAAAGAAAGAAAGAAAGAAAGAAAGAAAGAAAGAAAGAAAGAAACCATTGATCCAATACCTGGGGAAACTGAGATACTACTCAGTGGTTCTTTTTTAATTTTTTTAATGTTTTTTTCTTTATTTTTGAGAGACAGAGAGAGGCAGTGCGAGCAGGGGAGGGTCAGAGAGAGAGAGGGAGACGCAGAATCTGAAGCAAGCTCCGGGCTCCAAGCTGTCAGCACAGAGCCTGACACGGGGCTTGAGCCCATGAACCGTGAGATCGTGACCTGAGTTGAAGCCAGATGCTTAACCGACTGAGTCACCCAGGTGCCCCCAGTGGTTCTTAATATAGGAGAGTTCAGAGTCCTTCCCCCCAATCTGATGAAACCTATCAATATTCCTTCTCCAAAAATACAAACAGACATATGCAGAAATGCCTCCAAACCTCTGAATCCTATCCATAGAACACTTAGGACTCCAGGTCAAAAAAAAAAAAAAAAAAGGAAAGAAAAAGAAGGTGGCTGGCAGCGGTCTTCCTTTCGAAAGAAGAGAGTATGACCGGGCTTACTGTCAGCGTGTAGGCATTGTCAAATCACAGGAAAGATGTCCACCTAATTCAATATAGCAAGTTACAGAGATTATTACTCACTTCTCCCTCTGTCCACATTTTGGGAAAGTTCTGTGCCAAAAATATAAGGGATGATGGAACTGAGATGGGGAGGTGACAGAACCCAACAGAGCCTGTCAACAACAGGTCTTCCTGTGTCTCTCTGCCTTCCTCTTCCATCATGGCGTCTGGACACCAAGGTTAATGACAAATCCTAATTACTTTTGTGCGCCCATCTGTTTAGGGAAATTGACCTCCGATGGAAGCCATCCGGCTGTCTGTCTCTTGGCTGGCAGGATATGGGAGCCAATGCCTTTGAGAGGCTCTGGACAGAAAGAAATATAATAAGGATGTGAAGGGACCTATCTAGGCACAGGGCAAAAACAGAATAAAAACCGCAAACAGATTTTCCTAGGCAAGTGTTTAACTCCAGAGTTCATGCATTCAACAGTTTGGTGGACACCCTATGGGTGTCTGTCTGACTCACAAAGGTTCTTTTCACACTCAGCTGCCACATCCATAGCCTGGCAACCCCTGGGCACAGCTGCTTGGATGAGAGGTGAATGCTCAGGGTGAGCGGGGCCAGTCCTTCCCTGGGAATCTGGAATTAGGACTAAGAAGAGCTGTAAAAACCCAGGAGGTATAGCACTGGTATATTTTCTAATATATCAGACAAGAAGCAAAACTTCCATGAGGCCAGGCTGTGCTCCAGCCCTTGGATCCCTTTGCGATCACTCTAAATCCTTATGTTAAACTCCCCTTTGTGCCGAAGGTGCTGGAGTCTCCAAAGATGGCCGCCATCAATGCCTTCCTTCCCTGGTGGCCCAAGTCATTCCTCCAAAAGAAAGGACCCATTTTCCCTCTCCAGTAGAATGTGGAGGGGTGAGGCCCTACCAGCTCCAGACCTAGCTGCTAAAAATCCTGGCGAACTTCCATCTTTGTTCTCTTGGGATCTGGCTGCCACATAAAACAGTGTGGGCCAGGCTACGGAAAATGGAGAGATCCCACAGAGAGAGCAGGCACAAGAGAACACTGGGGCACAGACTTGGGATTGGAGCTCACAGGGTGGCCCAGCCACCGGCTGAATGCAAGTGAGGGAGTGACCCCAGCCTGTGCCCCATGGAGCCGAAAACCCACCCTGCAGAGCCCTGCCCGAATTCTCAACTCACAGGGTCCTGAAAAACAATACTTGTGGTTTCTTTCAGTCACTAAATGTTGGGTGGCTGTTACGGAGTGATAGTAGGTCACTCAAGCCGTCTCCCCGGAATTAATTTCCTGTCCTGCAAACAGTAGTCAGGGCCTGTAAAAGAAACTCTGACATCCCCCTTAGCGCCTCAGTAAGGAATGAGGCTGTTTAATGAGTTTCCTTTCTGACCATCATCTCTCCCTCCAGGGAGGCTGAAGGAAGCAGGGCTGGGTGGTGGGCTGGGTGGTGAGCCAAGCTTTAGACACACACACCCCCCGCCAGCTCCGGGGCAGAAACAGAAGGGAAGATGCTCTCGTCTGCTGCTTGTCTGGGGCTCCCCCTGGTGGCCAGCTCCGGCTAAACTGGCCCAGTGCCTCCTGGGAGGCCTGATGGTCATCCTTCTCTGGATCTCGGAGCCACGGGAGCGCACAGACCAATACGAGCAACTTTGGAAACACAAATAGGTGAAGAAGAACTCGAAGGGAACCACTGGGCCAGCATAGAATGGGTTCCGGCTTCTAGCCCCACAATGTCCCCCTCGAATCTGGGCTTTACAAATCTCCATGTTCTTCGGAGTCTAAGAATTTGGGACCAGGCCTTCAGGAAAGATACCCAAGGCAGTGAAGTGTTAAAAGCAGAATTCTGAAAGTCAGCCAGAGAGGGATGTGCATCTTGGCTTCATGTAACCTTGGGTAACTGACCTTGGGCAAATCACTTCTTGAAGCCTGTTTCCTCGCCTGCGAAAGGGGGTTAATAATAGCGCCCACTTGACAGGGTTGAGAGAAGCAGTTAAGGAGTTAATCTACAGGAAGTTTTAGATTCAGTACTTGGCACAAAGTAAGTGCTCAATAAATGGTACCCTGTGTGAGGACTGTGTATTATGTCTATTAACGATGATTTCATACCGCTTCCTAGAAGACTCCACATCATAGAGCCAGTGTGAACCCAGAGGGTTCTCACATACATCTGCGATTTTAACAGTTAGAAGGAGCTCATTTGCTCTGAGAGGGGCAGCCAGCAGCATCCTGTCCTCCATCAGACACGCCCAAACACTGCAGAGTCCGAGCAGGAAGGATCCTGAGAACCAGACTGACCTGCCCCAAAGGCTCATTAACAGAGAACCTCAGGTTCTGAAAAGGGACCCCCAATGGCACCTCGGTTTCATACTTGCTTCGTTTCATGTCTGATGAATCCTCTTGCTTTCATCTGACTCTGCTCTGATCCCCTCCCGGGGAAGCACGGACAGAACAGGAAGGAGGGCAGCTTTGAGATCGTAAGATACAAATAGCGTCGGGTTTGCCTCTGGCAATGCCACCAGCAGGCACTGGCTGCTCGAACAGGGCAGGGAATCAGCCACAGCCAGAGTCCTGGGGGACTGTCTGCCCCCACTCTGGCAGAAAGCACATCTCAGCCAAGGGACACTCTGTCATCCAGGGCTGGGCCCCGGCCTCCCTGGAAGTCTCTCAAATCTCCTTTAGAGGAAGCCAGGGCTGCTGGAATTCCAGGCCTTGCCAAACAGGCATCTCCGGACATAATTCTAGAACGGAGGCCCTGGCCGCATCAACAACTGAGCTTCCTAAGCAAATTTATCCTCCAACAAATGTGTGTTCTGTGCCAGGCACGACAATAACCCTGTGCATCCTAATTAAATAGTCACCAAGATTATGTGCTGATGTTGTCCCCATTTTACAGATGAGGAAACCGAGGCACAGAGAAGCTAAAGTGGTGTGTACCTAAGGTCGCACAGAGGGTAAGTGGTAGAGCTGGAATTTGAACCCAGGTATCTCTGAGTCTGGGTCCCCAGCTGTTAGCCACCGTGCTGTTCTGCCATGTCATCAAGTTAGTCGAGGCAAAATGACAGGACATGGAAGGCAAGGCAGGGAACCCATCTATCCCATTCTAGAATGTTCTAGAATGTTCATGCTGAAATCTGCTCAGCCCACAGAGACCTCCTTAACTTTACCCTCAGAGGCAGCCCATCTGGTACGTTTGAACATGGCTGGCACCCCCGGCCACAGCTGATTGGACGAGAGCCCCTGACATAAGCCAGCCAATCAGAGTGCTTCCCTGGGAATTTGGGCCTTCAGGTACAAGATTCTAAATTCCCCACTTCCACTCTCCATCCAAGAACCGCTTTAACCTTAGCTGAGTGTGTGGGAGGGGACATAAACGGGCACCTCAGTGCCTAAGTCAGTTGTAAGCAATTGGCAAAGGCCGCCCCTGGCAGAAGGCAGACTGGGGAGGGGGCTGGGGAGGAGAGATCCATTTGAGATCCTGGTCTTGGAGGACCCTCCAGTGGCCTGGCATCCTGACAGCGAGTTTCCCACGTGTGCCAAGAGCCCCCATCCACACACACTGTCCTTGGTCCCCGCTCACCTCTTACTTCCCGGCCCCCTGGTCACCCCCATTTCCCCACTCCTCCCTTTGCAAGGCCACCCGCACGCTGCTCCCCCGCTCCTACCACTGGCTGTGCTCGTTGGTTTTGTCCCTCTCTGACGCACCTGTCACAGCCTCCTTCCATCCCTGGCTTCCCTCCCGTATGCATTTTAAAACGATCTGCTTTCCGAACTCTACCTTTCCCTCTTCTTACCATTTATGAAACACTGAGGGTCCCCAGGGTCTGGGTCAGGGAGTGTACATGCATCATCTCATCTACTGCTTGCAACAGTCTGTGGGATAAGACCTGGCGTGACCTGCACTCGGCCAGTGAGTGAACTGAGGCTCAGAGAGGTGAAGCGTCATGCCTGGGACCCACAGCGGGCAACAGGGAGCTGGGACAATTCCTGGGACAAAACCCTGGGGTTCTTCGAGTCCAGACCCATCAGGTTAGCCTCTGCTGCCTCCCTCTCATGCTTTCTCCCTCTTTCAAGATCCAGCTCTGGAATTCTCTTCCTAAATTCATTTCCAAGGCGCTATTTGACATACTGCCCTAGACAGACACTCTCTTCCTGAGCTCTCTCTCGGCTGTACGTTCTGGTCTACGGTGCCTCCGGACCATCTTTCTAGGTAGCGGAAATTGGTCAAGACACCCTGTGCTCACAACCACTGGCCCTCAGGCTCCAACGACAGTCTCCTGCCACTCTCTCAGAGCTCCCCCTCCGTCAGGCACCCCTAGCCTCAAAGTCCCCTTGCCAGCGAGCCCCCAGCTCATTCTCTCTCCTCCTCCCTGAGCTCCCCCACCTCCCGCCACAAGGATACCAGTTCTGCAGCGCCAGTGGTCTGGGACACGGATGGCAAACCCTCGGGGAAGTCCCCCCAGCCCCAGCGCAGCCCTGGGCAGCCCTCTGGGGCTCTCTGCACAGGTGGGAAGGGTCAGGCCTCACCCGATCCGCTCCTGCTCCATCTCTTCCATTTTCTCGGCTCGCGCGATCACTCTGTTGATGATCTCCTTCTCCTCATCTGTCAGCTCTTCCTGCTTCCTCTGTCTGTCGGGCTGACCGCTGGGGTGGACGGGCCAGCCTGCCTGGAGCCTGAAAGGTAACATGGGAAGGCGTGAGGCTGCGGAGAACCTCAGCGGGAAGCAGACTGTGGTTAGGCTCTGCTCCCTGGGGTCCACAGTTCAAATTCCTGCTAGGAGACGAGCCTCAGTTTGCTCATCCGTACAGTGGGACACATTCTTCCCTCATAGGGTTCTGATGAGTTTATGTCTACTGAGTGCTTAGTGTGTGGTAGGCCTTCCGTGAGCAGCATTTGTAGGGAGCTCATGAGAACCCGGAGAGTAAGGAGGATCTTGGGAGAAAAATCCAGAACCGTAGACTCCACAGCCAGAGAGGAAACAGTTCTGGGAGGAGGGTGGGCAGCTCGGGTCCCAGGCTGACCCAGCTCCCGCCTACACAGGTGTTGCATTCAGGCAGCAGATTGTCTCCTATATAAATCAGAATTAATTGTCAACGGGGTTTACACAGAGCTCATAATTTCTCAAAAACATCCAGATTCCCAGCCTCAAACGCTCCCCGAACATTTTGTATTCCATCTTGTGCTTTTCTTTTCTTTTCTTTTCAAGTCAGCAGGCCACAGCACCTCCCGGGCACCCACCTGATCCCAACGCATCCTCACACTGTCCCTACAAGGCTGGGGCCGTCACTGCCTGCTTGCTGCGGAGGGGACCCCAATATGGGGCAGTGAGACCACGTGCCCAAAGTGGCAGGGATGGAATTCAGACCTGGGGCGGGCTACATGCTTCATCTCCCCAGTACGGAAGGGACGGAAGGCCTGCCCCACAGCCCTGCGGACGGGGCAGAGGGTCGAAGGCGGCTGGGCAGAGAGCCAGTGTTGTTAGCATCATCTCTGCTAATAAGATGGTCCCCGCCCCACGGCGCTGAGGCGCACCCCCTGAGTGGAACGCCAGGTTAAATACCGCTAGAAATCCTTGTCCCCGTTAGGGGAAAAGAAATCAGTAGAGCAGGAATCCTCCGGACCCGGCACACCATTAGCTGTCCGCCTCTATTATTTCCACTGCTCTAATCACATCAGCAGGCATGAAATTGCCTTCTGACACTCAAAGTTGGAAATGAAACGCTCCATCTTCCTCCCTCCCCTCGCTTCTCTTCCATTCTCCCACCCTTTGTTCATTTGTTCTGAAGAGCGGAGAAGGAAGAGTCTGGAAGCGAAGAGAAGCAGGTGTCTTGGGCAAGCCTGACTTGAGAAAGGGAAGGAAGGGGTGTGGCCTGGGGAAGCGCTGATGGAAACATCCCTGGTCATGCAGCGGGGACCTCTGGGTCTGAACAAATGATAGACACTCGGCCCCTCTGCGCAAATCCCTCCAAGGGCTTCGCACTGGTTTAGAATAACACCCACGACTACATACAGGCAGTGAGTGAAACCATCGGGAATATGATAAATGCCACTGAACTGCACACTTTAAAATGATTCACACTATATTATTGTGTGAATGTTACCTACATAAAATAAGACCTGCTCTTCTAGCCCATCTGCAAAATCCTACCCGGTCTGTCCTTAACCTGCCTCTCCATCCTTGTGGCCTCTGGTTCTCCCTTATCTCTGTAGTCAGCTGCACTGGCTCCTCTGTTCAGTCCCGAACACTGAAACTTTGTTTTTGCCTCAGGGCCTTTGCACTTGCTGTGTCCCCTGCCGGGAACACTCATTATTCAGGCCTCGGTTCAAATACCAGCTGCTCGGGGAGCCCTTCCTTGATCTCCCAACGCCCAGATTTATTTTCTTCATGGCATCCATCACTAATTCAAGTTATCTTTCTAAAAAATTTTGTTACCTGTTTGTTGCATCTCTCCCCCCACCAGAATGTTGGTCCCAGGAGGGCAGGGGCCTTGTCTGGGTCTGGGTCACTACTGTGTCAGTCGTATTTAGAATAGTGCTTGAGAATGAGCCCAGGTTTTTGAATTAAGACATAGTCCCTTCTCTCTCTTTCCCCCTTCTCCTCCCTATGGTCCTCTGTTAGGGGAAAGAGAGCTGGGGAGAGTGAGGGACACAAATCATGAGAGACTATTGAATACTGAAAATGAACCGTGGACTGAAGGGGGAGGGGGAGGGAGGGAAGGGGGTGCTGGTCATGGTGGGGGGCACTTGTGGGGAGAAGCACTGGGTGTTATATGGAAACCAACATGACAATAAACTATTAAAAATAATAAAAATAAAAGATCTCTAAATCACCATTTTGGTAGGAAAAAAAAAAAAAAAGACACAGTCCCTTGTGGCCCAAAGGGATGTTAACCGTCTAATCCGAAGTGTGACCTAAGCTGTGGAAATTGGTTAGCCTACAGGACCAAGGACAGCTCCCTGGGGCAGTGACAGCCATGTTAAGACCCTGACAAAGATCTGCTCCTATACACGCAAAGCTTACTTTTGGGACCATTTGTTCGCACAGGCGCCTTCCCAGACCACACAAGGGGCATTCGCAATGGTCTTGTGAGCTGAAAAGTTTGTAAAAGCAAGGTGTTTTGTCTTTTTTATCTTAAAGAGGGCCCCCTAAAGGATGTACGCCTCAGGTCCCACAGCAGCACTAGGACCCCTGCGGAGGCTGCAAAGGTAAGCTGAAGTCCGTGAGGGGACAGCAGAGAAAGGGACCTGGCCTGGCGGAGGGAGTCAGTGGCCTCTGCAAAGGCTTGGAGTTGAGAGAGCAGGCAGAGTGCCCGAGGAGGTGAAGATCAGACCCACGAGGTAGCCAGCCTGCAGGGCGGTCCCCCAGCACCCCGCCCCCTGGTATCCACACTGACTCCCAGCCAGTCCCGTGGGACCAGTGGAATACAGCAGGAGTGGCAGTGCGTGACTTCCAAAGCTGGGTCGTAAGAGATGTTGCAGCTTCTGCCTTGTTGTCTTGGATCGTTTGCCCTGGCGGAAACCAGAGGCAGTGTCACAAGGATGTGAGAAGCCCCACGTGCAGGAAAACGGAGGCCCCCGGCCACAGCCAGTGCCAGCTTGACTGCTCTGTGGTCTTCCAGCCCCCAGCCAGCCATGGGAGGACCCCAGCTGCGCGAGTAACCCTGTGCCGAAGCACCTGGCCACGCCGCCAATGGAAACTGGGAGATGTGATCAGTGGTTTCTGTTCTCAGCCCCTAAGGTTGACCTGATCTGTCCTACAGTTTACTGGAAAAACTCGGCTGAAGGGTAGAGAAAGAGTGGGAAAAGCCCCAGCTACAGCGTCTGTATACACTTCCTACATTTTCTATTGCTGCCTCGTGAGTTATCACCAACGTAGGGGCGGAAAACAGCACACATTTGTGATCTCACAGTTTCCAGGTCCATCCAGGCACGGCCAAGCCGGCTCCTCTGCTAAGCATCTCAAGGGGCTGCAGTCAGGTGTTGGCTGCGCTGTGTTCTCATCTGGAGGCTCAATCGGGGGACGAAATCAGCTTCCAGGCATGAGAGTGGCTGGCGGAATTCATTTCCTTGCCGCTGTGTAACTGAGGGCCTGGCTTTTTGTTATCTGTTGCAAGAGGCCACCCCCGGGGTCCTGGGGGCAATCTGCAATTCCTAACCAAGTGGGCTTCTCCTACTCCATCCTGGGGGCTGCCTGCTTCATCAAGTACGCCAGTGGGATCTGGCTCCTGTCAACTGAGACAGAGTCTTATAAAACATAATGTAATCACAAGAGTGATGTTCTGTCCCTTTGCTGTATTCTGTAGGTGAGAGACAGGGCCCAGGTCTCAGCCCCCCCCGGGGATTTCACAAAGGCCTGAACGCCAGGAGGTGGGGACCATTGTCTGCCTGCCCTGGCCTCCCTAGCAGAGTTCTTTCCAGCCTTGCTTGAGTGCTTCCCACAACGGACACCTCACTCTCTCACAAGGAGCCTGTGATGCTGTGTGAGGAAGGTCTTCCTTCCAGTGTGCTAATATCCCTTAGCCTGATGTTTCTTCAATTATTCTCCAAGGATACACTGGACTCCAGCATCATGCAGACCACCCATCCATCCCCAAGAGCCTTAGGCACAACTCAGCACCCCCGCTCCCCCGTCCACGTCCCTCGGGCTTTCCCTAGAAATGTCCCCACTGCCCTCTTCTCCATCCTTTGTCTTCACTTCCTTCCTTCCACTCTTCTGCTCCATCTCCATTTATTTCCTGCCTTTACAAAGCAACTCAGTGACTAAAAATGGAGCACAGGTGAGATGCTGGGCCATGTTCCCAGTGGAGATCCCTTCAAGGATATGTTCCTGGAGCTCACAGTCTGGTCGTGGGCAGGGTCAGCCACGGGCCAGACACGAACCAATGCCTCTCACCCCAACACACCTCACTGGGGCCCGTGTGCGCAGGACAGGGGTGCTGCGGGATATGGGGGGCTCTAGAACCCTGAGATCATTGCCTCCACCTGCAGACAAGCAGAAGGTACGCCGGAGGCTGCCAGCGTCTCTCCAACCCCCTCTCCATTCTCGGCTCTGAAACATGCAGCTGACAAACAGCCCATCCAGTGTTTGAAAATGTCACCGACTGGTCTCAGTGGGGACTCACAAGCCTCCTGTGGATTTTTGTGTTTTAATTCCAAAAGCAAAGAGAGAGAAGCGAGATGGCGTTTCAAAGCAGAGCCCTCGCTCTCAAGAGAGAGACGGGGCCTGTCTGGGCCTCCCCATGATACACTGGGGAGCACTATCAGCATGGGGCCTTCGAGACTGCTCCAGGGACAGGACAGTGGCTCCTCTGCCTAGGCCGTCTGAGCACAGGATCCCAGCTCTGCATCCTTAAGACCAGAGTCCAGTGTTGGGAACGTATCAAAGACCGAAGTACTGTTTCCTTGAAGGAGTTACTCACAGCATTGCATCCAAGCCAGAAAACGCCCAGAGGGCCCACTGCCTGCCACCGTGAGCCCTCCTTGACCTGGTGGAGTTCAAGTTTATGATCCTGGGTCTGCCGCGTGTAAGCAGTGTGTATACTGGGTCTCTGCTTTGCTCTGAGTTATCCGTTTCTGGATCTGTTAAATGGGAATGATTTCTTTTCTGTTTCCTGCTGGGACCCTCAGAGGCTACTCTTGCCCCTCCAAGGCTGCATGAGCAGAGACCCCTGGCATGCCGGCTGAGACAGGATCGCCTGTCCTGTCTCCACTCCTGTCCGCTTACTTAAGACAAACACTGACGCATGCCTGCCTCCTATTTCCCCCGCACCAAACCGTGCTCAGCAGTTCCCTGGAGGGATCTCAAGGGCTTCGGGGGAGTGGGGGATAGAAGGACAGGACAGGTAGGCAACCGGGTTCCGCCGTCCTCACTCAGCTGGGTTCTTTGCACTTGCAGCGGAGGGACACCAGTAAAGAAAACAAAGAGAAAACAATGGAAAGAATGTCGTATTTAATAAAAGCATGAAATACGGTCTATTGCATTGATGACCTCCAATCTTTACCCTTCCAAGTACCCATGCTCTTTGCCACGTGAGTTTGAAATCGCTCTCACTGAAGAGTCCACCTATGTCTCTACCCATGAATCCTTCCCAGACTTCTGACTCGCCCTGGCCGATAAAATGCCAGGGACTGATGTTGCGCCGCTCCTGCAAAAGTCTTCCTCTCTCAGCCACGGCCATTCTAGATCAGCCAGCCCCTCGGATGCGTAAGCAAGCCCAGGCAAGCCCAGATCCCGGACAAGAAATGACGGTTGTTGCATGCCACTGAGTTTTAAGATGTTTCGTCATGCAGCAAAAGCTAACTGATACAGGATCCACTGCGGCGAGCACACAGGTAGGCGAAGCCTGTTAGCGCATCTGTGTTTATTTTACAGTTTGGCATTACTGGAAATGACCAGGGGCATCAACTTCCCTAGAAGATGTTGAAGGCTCGCAGCCTCTCAAGGTCATTATCCAGCCCTCCCGTTATCTGCCTTACATACCTAGCTTCTGAATTAAATGTATTCAAAGAGTTTCGCTGCGGACAAAAAGTTTAAGGATCACCGCAGTTGGCCTGCAGTTTGTCCCGATGACTGGCGCTCAGGCGAGGGGAGGGGATTGCTGGGAACACGCATGACTCGGAGACTCCAGGACGCGGCGTCCTGGCCGGGCTTCGGCAGCTACTGGAGCCTACCTGCTTGGGGGTGCTGGAGAGGGACAGAAGGAGCCCTCCCGCCACAGGTGACATCAGGGTCCCCAACACAGAGGAGATCCGTCCTGACTCCTGGCAGAAGCCCCATCCGGATGTCACTCTCTAAAATACTCAAAAGCCAGACCCCCACCTCCCTTTGGCCTCCCACCTTGATTCTTCATTTCACGCACACAATAGTCACATAATAAATACCCACCAGACGTCTCTATTAAGAAGTGATAATTCCCAAAAGGAGAAGGACGAGGCAAGTGCTGTCGGGGCACGAAGGCTCCGGAGCATTAAATAGCGCCAGTGTGCAGAAAATTAATCCTTTCTCTTCCCTTTCTTTCTTCTTCTCCACCCCGCTTCCCCCAGGATGCCAACACAGGCAGTGAAGTCGGCAGGAAGTCTCTTTTACAGCTCAGTGAATGAGGTTTTAATGAATCCTGGAGGAAGGGATGAGGAAGGGGGCGCGGCTACCCCACCGAACCTTTTACACAGGCCCTGCTGGCCTAAAGCGCTTCCGGATGGAACTCAGCCCTACCAGACTGAAGGGGGCACAGAAAGGGTGCTCGGGCCCCTCTGACCCCCTTTAGGTCATTGAGGGAATACCAGGCTCCCGCTACTCTTTTAAGTCAGACTGAGTTCTACTCAGTTCTTCTAAATTTCCAGGCTGCCTCTCGTATCTGGGCTTCGCACATGCTGTTCCTCTCCCCGGAACGCCCCCGTCTCCCCTCCATCTTGCTCCTCCATCACCTGGTCTCAGTTTACACATCCCTTCTTCCAGGAACTCCCTCATCGGGACCACCAAGTGTGGGTGACAGGCCTCTCCTTGTTTTCCCAAGGCCCACTGTGATTCTGCCATGAGAGCCCCTCGGACACTTGTGTATTTGTTGCTGACTGGCTGTTTATTTGTTTGTAGACCCCACTGGACACATATTCATATTTTGGCTACCCCTGTATCCCTGTACTTAGCATGCTGTTTGAGATGTGGTGGGCACTTGGAGAGGATGTGTTAATAAAGGAAGGAAAGGAAGAGGGAGTGAGGGAGGAGGGAGAAGGGGAGAAGGGAAGGGGTGAAGGAAGGAAGGAAAGAGAATGCACATAAACCCCACCTTTCAACTCGCAGCCCTCAGGAGGACTTAGCACCCAGAGCCTTGGTTCCAAGAGCCAAGAGCCTTGGCTCCCTCTGGAGTATGAACCTCTCTGGTGATGTTTGTGTTTATGACCCGACAATGTCTCAGCATCTCTCTCTTGATGTCTGAATAATATACCCATGATATTCATACAGAGCAGATTTTGTCTGGCCAGAGGCTTACCAGCCGACAAGAGATTATAGGACATTCAAATGGCCTTTAGTGATCAGCGTGTTCAAAGTCCCCATTTGACAGATAGAGAGGGAGGCTCAGGGGCAGAAGAGCAGGAAAGAACTTCCCCAGGCCATCTAGTTAAGTGTTTATTAGCGTGAAGAAAACTTTTAAGGATTCTGGGCCTGATGATATGGTCATTTAGGTCCAAAAAAGCTGAACAAATTGTGCAAGATACACACACACAAACACACACACACACACATGCGCACACACGCACGCACGGTATATATGTAATATGTTTATAGGTATAAACATAATGTATACAACACAAGGTATATGTATCATGTGTATATACAATGTAAATGTTCGTGTGTGCATAGTGAGCATGGATACATACCATGCATATATACACAATGTGTGTATATATATATATATATATACACAAAGGTAAGGCAAGGTTGTAATTCACACGTGCCTCTGATTTTGCTTGGTGCTTTACAGTTTATAAAGCTTTCCTGTGCATCTCCTTTGATCCTACCAGCACGGGAAGAGGGAAGAAAGCCAGGGCTATCATCTCCATTTTACAAGGGAGGAGCCAGGATTCAAGGACGAGAAGGGCATCACTCAAGGCCACACTGAAACTGAGCGCCAGACCAGGACCCAGACCTCGCGCTGTGCTGGTGGCTTTGCAGTAACTTCCCCATCTTAAGAGCCAACAACGGCCCTCCAGAGCTTCTCGATGTGCCCACACGACAAAGCTTGGTCTGCTCTGCAGTCTGACTGTTCATTTATGGGACCCAGCGTTCAATCTGTCATGCATATTGAGGAAATGAATCCAATTTGAAACGCAGACGCCAGCAAAGATAGGACCTCTGCGTCTTTGCTGCACTTCGCTGGGAAACCAGACTGACCTCCCATGAGGTGACAGAGACCATGCTTGTGGCACGTAGCTTCCCAAAGGCTCTGCTCTGTCCCTCGTCACCTGGGGTTAACGACAGCAGCTACATGAGTTACCACTGTCTTTATCTGAGAACATTGTTCCCAGGCAAAGGCTGGAGAAACAGGCTCAGAGCGGTCAATATATTTGCTGGAATCCCAAAAATCCCTCACAAGAACGACAATGAGAGCTCTCGTAAGGATGCTTTCCATCCCTTTACCAAGACAGTTTTTTTAAATTTTGTTAATTTTTTTTCCTCAAGAAACTTGGATTTTTTTTAGATTGTAAAACTTGCTAGTTCCTTTTTTAACCAGCTCTCTTTGGGGGCCACCGAATTTGAACAGAAAGGAGAGAAAATGCAGTGTGTAGAAAAATAAAGCATCAAAATACTCACTGTTCTTTATCACTGACGGAAGGCAAAGAAAGGAGAGAGAGAACAAATGAATAAATTTAGGAAAGAAATCTCATAACTGACCAACACTGGATGCAACAATCACAGTTTATTTTTTAAAACAAAGTGTCTTTTCAAGTGTTTATTAATTTACTTTGAGAGAGAAGGAGTGGGTGTGTGAGTGGGACAGTGGCAGAGAGAATCCTAAGCAGGCTCTGCACTAGCCTGATGCGGGGCTCAAACTCACAACCGTGAGATGAGAACCTGAGCTGTTATCAAGAGTCAGATGCTTAACTGATGGAACCATCCAGCCACCCCAACAACCACAGAGCTTAAACTGCAGCGGCCTACTTCTGTTGTGTTTTGTTTCCCCAGTTATTGATTATTATCTTATTTCAGCACATCCGAAAAAGGTTGCTGCAGTGTAGGGTTGTAAAATTCTTAGTTTTGATTAAAATGACCAATCAGTTCAGCTTATTAACTGAGGCTTATTAACTGAGCCGACCACTTACACAATTGAATAATGGATTTTTGGTGCTAAAGAGAAATCGCCTAATGATAGCGTGGCCAATGTTATCCTGGGGGTCAGGGAGCACACTGGGGTCGGTCAGTGAGCCCTGAACCCTCCATGGGTCCTTCGTTTGCAAGGCCAGTCCTTCCACTCGAGAAAGACCAGCATTTCCATGTACTAAGTGAACAATTGTAGGCATGTCATTGCCTCCCTTTGTGCCTCAGTTTCCACCCTCTGATCTCTGGTACTCTCTGCCTTGCAGACTTGAAAACTACAGAGAAATGGAACTCTCGGACTTCAGCATTTCTCCCCACGTGGAGAGAGCTGAGCCACTGCCGGACCCAAGCAAGAAGGAGATGTGTTCCCATCTTTCAGCCACAACCACAATTGCGTCTCAAACATTGTCATTAGATTCAAGGAGGCTGGGAGAGGGGGGCATTTGAAAATCACATTAGTAGGGTCTCTGGCTAGCCAGCAGTTAATTAAGATTAGATTTCTTAATTTCCCAGACAGAGAGACCTTAGAAACGTCTGCATTAGCTACAGAAAACTAAGTAGCAAGTGTGATGTCTATAATTCACCCATTAGCATGTGTTTGGAAAATAATTTTAATATCTGAAGGAGACATAGAAGCAATCAAGGCAGCCGGATGCATGTAGAATGTTAAGATGTTTCACGGCAGCCCAGGAGCACTTTAAGGAAACTGTGTCCAGACTGTTGGAATAGTTTTAATTTAATTGTATGGCAAATGGTTTGGCTTCCTATGAACTGAAGGAAACTCTGATGGATGGTATTTTAATTAACTGACATTTCTTAAATAAAGTAAATATTTTGCCCCATCCACCCTTCAGGCAACTGTTTCTCCTCCAGAGACACAATTTTTTGGCCGATGGAATGTTCCCTGCAAAGTAAATTTGGCTCCAGGAGAACGCAACGGGAGGGGCCTGGCAGAAAAGAAGTTTCCTTTGGAAAAGTTCCATAGCGCCTTCAAAACGGTAAAACTCGTACAACTGGAGGTTTTGGACAGAAACAAGCAGGCAGGAGCTTTTGTTTCAGAGAATACGGGTGGGCTAAATACTCAGAAAGACCCTTCGCCAAAGTACTATTAGGTCCTAGATAAATTAGAGCAGAACCTTTATTTTTTTTAAACGCAGTTCTAGGATTGCTAGAAAGTAAGGGAATTCTCCAACACCACCTCCCCTTGCAGAACAAAGAAACACAATAGACTCGGTCAAAAGAAAACCTTTCCTCTTCAAAAGCTTCTGTTATGAAAAAGAAAAGGCCAGTCAGAGACCAAGAGAAAATAGTTGCAAAAATGTGTATCAAAAAAAAAAAAAAAAAAGGACTCTTATCTATAGCATTTGAAGAAAAAAAACAAACCTTGTAACATTTAATAAGAAGGTAAATGACCTGATTTTAAAGTGGACGGAAGATTTGAACAGACACTTCAACCAAGAGGATATGGGAATGGCAAGCATTTCATAAGGGGGCGTTCAGCATCGTTAGTCAGTAGGGAAATGCAGGCGAAAACCCCAGAGAAATGCAGCCACACACACACACTAGCGTGATTAACGTTGGAAAGAGTGGCCATGCCAAGGGCTCTGGGGAGGAGGCAGAGGGGCTAGGATTCTCACACACCTTCTGGAGGGAATGTGAAAAGGTAGCGCCGACGTGGAAGACAGTCTGGCAGCTTTGTAAGAAGTTAGCGTAGCACAGTCTCCTCCGAGGCGATGACCCAACGAGAGGAAATCTTGTCTCTGCGAGGTTTTATTTGTACCAGCCCCAGATCGGAAACAGCCCAGAGGTCACGAGTAAGTAGATGAACAGATAAACAAATTGTGGTAGAGCCACACAATGAAATAGAATTCAGTACGAAAAAAGGAACAAAGTATTATCTGCAAAACAATATGGATGTTTTGGAACAGGAAGGATGGATCACGGAAAAGAAGAGAGACATCTCCCAAAAATGAGTTCACACGATATGATTCTGTTTGCGTGAAATTCTAGAAAACGTAAACTAATGTGCGGTTACAGAAAGATTAGCAACTTCCTAGAGGTGTGCGGGGTTGGGGGTGGGGAGGAAGAGGCAAGAGGAAACGCTGGAAACGCACGGATCTGTTCATGATCTTGGCTACTGTGGTACCTGCATGAGGAAAGACACATGTTCTTCCAATGATCAAACTGGGCTTCAAATGTGTACTGTTGAAGGTACATATTTATACTCTAGAAGGCAATTTGTTGAAAAAGAGAAAGAAAACCCAGCAAACGGAATCCAGGACAGGGAGCCGTGAGCAGTAAGCCCAGCAAATACTGGCCCTGTGTTCCAGAGTCTGACCTTGTGCCCCTAACGGGCAGGGGAGCTCAATCCAAGGCCCCCGACGTTGAGCCAGGACCCTCCGAGGGAGTGAACGCCGTCCTGGGGGAGCGGTTCTCCCGAATCCTGGCAGAGTCATGTTAATCCCCCTGAAGGAAAATATCCCTGAAGTGGGTCCCCAGGACTCGCACAGACTGAACTCACAATAAGAAATTACCGAGCGTTCAAAGAAACAAGCCATTTTGAGTGAAAATCTACAGGAAGGATAAACCCCAGACTTAGACCATCAGGCGCTACAAGGCGGTGGTGTGCTGGTGGACCATCAGCCGACAATTTCACAATGGAGAAAAAGCCCCACTGAATGCAAACCGGGGGAGAAATATGCAGTAGCAATACCAGTGGACATCCAGGCTTAATAGTCGGGGCTCCTGGGAGGCTTCAGTGTCCGACTCCTGGTTTGGGCTCAGGTCAGGATCTCATGGTTTGTGAGTTCAAGCCTCGTGTTGGGCTCTGTGCTGACTGCATGGAGCCTGCTTGGGATTCTCTCTCATCTCTCTCTCTCAAAATAATAATTAAAAAAAGAGTGCTCTTTGGGGTACCTGGGTGGCTCATTCAATTAAGTGTTTGACTTCAGCTCAAGTCCTGATCTCTGCACTGATGGTGCCAAGTCTGCCTGGGATTCTCTCTCACTCCCTCTGTGTCTCTGCCCCTCCTCCACTTGCACTCTCTCTCTCTCTCTCTCTCTCTCTCTCTCTCTCTCTCTCTCTCTCAAAATAAACATAAATAACATAACACAGAGAATAACAAGTGTAGTAAAATAATTAAGTGATTAATTTTGAGTATGTCTATCCTTTGTGTCTAATATAATTTAATCATAACATTATAAACTGAATTTTTAATAATGGCCATGTTTAATAGCCGGCTTGCAAAAATGCCTGAAAATTTATCAGCTCTCACGAGCCAGTATGATACAGATCTAATACACCACTTACTCAGGTATAATTACTGGATACAGTGTGTGACATTACTTTTATGTAAAATTTCCCAATTTTTAAATGATCGCGCCAAAACCAAATAGTAAAACAACAAAACAAAAACACGCTTGCAAGTCAGAGTCAGCTGGTGAGCTGCCAGTTTGCAACCTGTGGTCTAGTCCAACTTCCCCATTTAATGGATGAGGAAACTGAAGCCCAGAGAGGGGAAGAGATTTGCCTGTGATCACACAGCAGATTAGCTCCGATCTAGAAGCAGAACCAGCCCTGATGCCAACTGCGGGGTCACCGCTCTAACCATTCCACGGTGCCAACTCTGCTATGTGGTGTGGAGTTCAAACTTTCATCTTGTTTTTTTTAAAAAGTTTTTTTTAATGTTTATTTATTTTTGAGAGACAGAGAGAGAGAACAGAGACAGAACAGAGAGAGACACACATACAGAATCCAAAGCAGGCTCCAGGCTCCCAGCTGTCAGCACAGAGCCCGACGTGGGACTCGAACTCACAAATCACGAGATCATAACCTAAGCTGGAGTCAGACGCTTAACCAACTGAAGTACCCAGGTGCCCCAAAATTTCCTCCTGTTATTCCAACCTCGCGAAGCAGTAAAATCAGTGAAGAAGTTTCTGTGGCGATGCCCCCACTGGGTGTTTTTTCCCGCACCCCAGGCAAGGAAATTCCGTTTCTTTCCCTGCTCTTCCTCTCTCCCTTCAAGTGTAGGACCATCCGGACCTCACGGACCCCACAAGCCACTCCCAGGAAGACGCAGGGACTTACTTGGATTGAAGGGGTCGGTCACTGGGGCACATCCAACGGCTAGAGCTGTTGCTGAACACGGTGTCGGTCATGGTAGAAGTTGGTGCTCCTGGAAAACATTAACCCAGAGAGGACATCACCCAGGCATCCAGCCACTCTTTATTTCTCACATTCCTGCTCTATGCCAACCACTCCAGGGGGCGGGGGGCAGGGGTGCAGAGAACACCGGGAACGTCACCAGCTTCTCCACTCCCCAGATGGAGAAACCCAAGCCCAAGAGGGAAAGTTCCTTCTGGAAGTCACAGCTCCCTAGTGGCAGAAATGGATCAGAGCGGAGAGCCTTCTTCCTAAAACCCACATTCTCCTTCCTCACTAGCTCAAGGCCACGCCTCCAGCAGGGGGAGGGTCAGAGTATTCTTAATTCCAATCCAGGGCCAACCTACTGGAGGGTGTCATCTGACTCATTTGCCAGTCAACTTGACCTTGGTCGGCTTTGAGGTCCCAAATCCTGAAGTCAGTCCTGGCTTTAAAAAAAAATGCTTTTAACACCCAACACATCCGAAAATCATGTTGGCTTGCTCTTCACAACAGATCCAGAGTCTGCCCCCTGCTCTCTGCCTGGCTTTCCTGCTGAGCCCGGCCTACCGCGGTAGCCTCTTCAACGGCTCCCCTACGTCACCCTCGGCTTTCTTCAGTCCGCGCTCCACACGGCGGCCGGGGAGATCTTTACAAACGTAACTCACAGCTTGTAAAAACACCACCACCCGGTGAAACACAGAGCTACTGCAGGGCCCAGCAATTCCACGCCTAAGTATCGACCCACCCAGGGGAAACGAAAACATATGTTCACACAAAAAACGTGTACGCAAATGCTCATGGTGGCATCCTTCATGATAGCCAAAGAGTAGGAATGACTCCACAGTCACCGACCGACGAGCGTGCAAACGAGATGCACGGACCTACACGATGGAATGTTATGTGGCCATAAAGAGGAAAGAGGTTCGGACACGCGCCGCGCGGATGAACCTTGGAAACAGGATGCTGAGGGAAAGATGCCAGGCACCAAAGGCCACATTGTATGATTCCCTTTGTAAGAAATAGCCAAACCTACAGAGACAGAAAGTCGATTTTGGTTGCCAGGGGCTGGGGGAGGGGCGGGGGGGGGCCAGGAGGTGATGGTTCTGGGGAACGGGCTTCCTCGAGGCGGATTGAGAACGTTGTAGAATTTACTGTAAAAGGGTGAATCGTATGATATGGGAATTTTATGTCAGTGAAGTGGGGGGAGGTGGGACATCACTAGGAAAGCTGGCAGGTTCGTTAAAGCTATGAACGTTCATCTACCCTACAGGTCACGGGTTCTACTCTTAGGTATGGACCCAAGGAGAAAACGCTCACGTTCTAACCCAGAGACAATCCAGATGCCCCTCAACAGGAGAACAGATAGGGGTACGCGTGGTCTGTTCACGCCATGGACTGCTGACCTGCAGTAAAGGACAAACCCCTGATGTATCCAGCGACAGGGACGCCTCGCAGACACCGTATTTTATGAAGGAAGCCAGCAGCCGAAGGGAACACGCTATTTGATGGTGGTCACATGCAAGTTAAGAAGAGACAAAGCCATCTGATGGTTGTAGAAACGAGAGCAAATCCATTGGATTTGGGGAGGGTGCTGGCTGGGGAGGGGCAGGAGGGCAGGGGTGTCTGCAGGATGAAAACGTCCTGTATCTTGGTCTGGGTGGTCGTTTAACAGGGACATACACCCGCCAAAGCCGTGTCTGCACGTCATGTCCCTTCCTTCCCTACCCCAAATACAGTAAATCAGCCCATGCCACTCTTTTGCTCAAAACTCCTTCATGGCTCCCTATTGCTCCCAGAATAAAATCTAAACTCCTTAAGATGACCTTGGCTCCTTGTGACCTCCTTCTCTAACCCTGCCCCACACTCTCCTCTTGCTCCCTACTGAGCCCCCCAGGCCTCCCTGTGTTCCTTCCAACCCCCACTTCCTGGCTCTCCCCTCTGCCTGGAGCTCCAGGCCATGTGCTTGGCTCACTGTCTTTGGTTTAGGTCTATTCCCAAGTGTCGACCACTCAAAGGGTCCTCCCTAACTGCTCCAGTTAAACAGCCCCTCTCTGCCCCCCTCCCCCCACTCTGGCTTCCTTCACTCTGATTTCCTTTTCTTCACAGCTCATATCCCCAAATTTATCAGGTGTCTTATGTCTTTATTTGCTTAGAGTTTGCATCTCTTGTGTCTAAAATGTAAGCCCCTTGCAGGACTTACTCTGTTCTGTTCTCTCCTAATCTCCAACACCGCCCAGAGCCCCTGGCACATAGAAGGCATTTAGGACACATGTGTTGAATGCATGCATGAGTCTCCTTCAACTCCAAGGCGGTCCAGCTGAACTGAGCCAGGCTTGCGTCCTCTGTGAGGCTCCTCACCTCTCCCGTCCAGCAGGTCTGGCCAAAAAGCAAAGCGGGAGAGGCCATGGAGATTATATTTAATTCATTTAAAAAGAAAAACCTTCAGAATGTGGGTCACTGTGTCCAGTGGGCCCTGATTTCTCTGAAGGTCCTGGCACTTCACGGCCCGTTTTCTGGGATGCTGAGAGGCTGAGAAGTCGGGGGATGAACTCTCTCTCCTACCCTGCAGCCCGTGGACTTATTAAATCTTTGAGCAGGTGAAGCCAGTGGGGGCTGAGCCTGACACGTGGGAGGCAAGCCTCTTACAGAAAAGCCGTTCCGTCTGCTCCCCTGTGGTTGACATAATCTTCCCTGATTAATCTGACCATTTCACTGTTTCTACTTGGAAAACAGGAAGAAAGCAGGGACGGCTCCTGGTGCAAAGAAACCTCACGTCTCGTTAGTGTCGGTGTCAGTTGCTGAGCGAGGCCGATTGGACCCCTTGACCCCGGGCCCCTGTTCTGTCTCAGGTCACGGGCTTCCTCGGCTGCTCTGGGACTGGACTCCAAATGCTCATTCGAATGCCTCGCCTCCTTGCAGTGCTGCCCTCGGGGGACCCCGGGACGCAGAGAGGGCCGGGACCAGGGTGCTGCGGTCTCTTCCCATGAACTCCGACCTACAAATGCCGTCGCTCTCAAGGCGGAACCTGGCTGCCCACCCTCTCCCGCAGTCGGCCGTGCACCCTAGGAGTTCAGTTTCTATTAAAATTCTGACCGCAAAGCCCAAGATCACTGGTGGAATCACCCAGTCCTCCCCGCCAGAGGCCACCCTGGACGCTACTTTCTTCAGCTTGGCCATCCAGAGAAAACAGGTCTCATGTCCACAGGCAGACCGTCTCTGGGGGGATGGGGGGGGTAGATGCAGGTGGAGGGGAGGGGGCAGAGCACGCACTGCCGATGTCCTTTACAGGAGGGGCGTCCACCCCCAGCCTCTGGGAGGGTTAGTAGCTAAGGGCTCACGGCAGCAGCATTTTCCAGAGACCTGCCTGCAGCCAACACAAGCAGCTGCCTTGCCCAGACACACCCAGGAGTTGGACCTGAGTGCAGCCCAAAGCCAGGGAATAACGGACAAGGGGGGAATGTAAAGGCACAGACTTCTCATCTCAAGGTGGGACGGCTCTCTGTGCCAGCACGCTCCGGAGAGTGGACAGGAGGACTGCAGCCCCAGGGAGGAGCCCCCGAGCGAAACCAGCCATTGACAGATGCCAGGAGCAAAACCAGAGACGCATGTGTCAGATAAATTATACAGAACTCCGCCCTAGAACCCACAGAACCTCGGCGTCACCGAGCTGGTGAGTTTAAGCATCGACAACAGTCCCTGACGCACTGGGAGCACGTGCAGAAAGAGAATCCCCCTTCCTGCCTCCCCCCAGACTGCAGCTCGTGCAACAATGATGACCAACATTTCTTGAGCGCCTCCTATGTGCAAAATTCCATCATTATTTGCTTTAATCCTTATAATCCTACTCTTAGGTAAGTGATGGTATCCCCATTTTACAGTGAGGAACTGAGGCCCAGAGTGGTTAAGCCACCTGTTGACAATCACACAGCTACCAAAAAGCAGACTCAGGGTTTGAACTCTCTCCAAAGCCCAAGTGCTAATCACTACTCCGTTCACACCTGCGGAACATTCCTCCCTGGGCTTTAGATGGTTGGGTCCGGACAGCCTGTGGCTGTGTGCCCACCTCTCAGCCTCAGAAACAAGCCAAGACCCTCCCACCCAGCCCCCTACCCAGAGATGCTAAGAGATCACACACTTGGGCTGCGTCAAGGTCAAAGCCATGGCTTAGATCCAGCCCTGCAGCTGCAAGTTCAGAAACAAAATGGCTGCAACAAGGGCAAGTTGTTCACACCCCGTGGGCTCTCTACACGCCAGGTGCCTCGAGTTTTAGTTTGTTCAGCTCTCGCGATAGCCTTCGAGGTAGATGCAGGGTTTTTTTAATGTTTCTTTATTTTTTTTAATAATAGTTTATTGTCAAATTGGTTTCCATATAACCCCCAGTGCTTCTCCCCACAAGTGCCCCCCTCCATGACCATCACCTCCTTCTCCCCCTTCCCCTTCAGCCCTCGGTTCGTTTTCAGTATTCAATAGTCTGTCATGATTTGTGTCCCTCTCTCTCCCCAACTCTCTTTCCCCCTTCCCCTCCCTATGGCCCTCTGTCAGGTTTCTCCTGTTTTGAGAGAGAGAGAGACAGAGTGTGAGCAGGGGAGGAGCAGAGAGAGACAGAGACACTGAATCTGAAGAAGGTTCCGGGCTCTGAGCGGTCAGCACGGAGTCCAGCTTGGGACTGGAACCCACCAACCGTGAGATCATGACCTGAGTCAAAGTCGGACGCTTAACCGACTGAGCCACCCAGGCCCCCCGAGCATTTATTTTTTAAATGTAATTTTAAAATAATAAAGTGCTTCAATGGCTGCCCACCGTAAGATGTAAGACCTCCTCCGTAACACCAAAGAACCGTCCAGACCCTCCGCCTGCTGCGCTCCCTGTGTCTCTGCCCACGCTCCGGTCACGCCGGCTCTTCCACACACCAGGCCTGGGCCTCTGCTGCGCTCCCTGCCTTTATAACACCTTCCTCCTCCTCTCACGTGGCCAATTCCTTCTCAGGCTCTGCCAATCTCTGCTCCATTGTCCCCTCCTCCAGGAAGCATTCCCTGACTACAGTCTCTAAGTTACCTCTTTTCACCCCATTGTTTACTGCCACTGTTTGTTTCCTTTGTAATACTTATCATGATTTGCATTTTTTTTTCTTTATCTACTATCTGTCTCTCCACCTCTTCTTTAAGACCCATGAGAGCAGGGCCTGGATCCAGATTTTTTTCAACAGTTGTACGTCCAGGGCATGCAGGATCAGTTTCATGGACCCACAACCTAGGCAGCTGCCCAGGGCTCCATGCATAGAAGGGCCTAGAATTTGCCTTAAGCCTCTGCTGTTACCATCTTGAGATTCTTACCAAGGATCAGAGGGCCCTGCATTTTCACTCTGCCGCTGAGCCGGTCCTGGGCACGGTATATAGTAAGTGCTCAATAAATCCTCACCTGAGCTCAGTGAGTATAGTAGGCACACCATAAACCTGCATGGCTCTGTCCCAAGTCCCGAAAAGCCGGATTCCAGAGCCCTGCCTTTCTCCCTCTTTGCATGTTGTGTCCGCCTGCTTCTCCCCGGCTCCATCAGCACTGTTTGGTCGGGAGCCGAGCCTCGAGACACCAGAAGCTCCAGGGCTCCTGCCGGTTTCCGATGAGCTGAAAAAGGAACTCCTAAGGCCCATTTAGCTTCAGAGCTGAAGCAGGTGTCTATGCACAACTCCCCGGGCTGGGCCCAGCTGGCGGGGGAGCTGTCCGAGGCCCTTCAGGGCACCGCAGGGACCCGAGGTGGGCCACCGCTGTGTGTGCGGAATTCAATGCCACGGTCAGCCTCCCAGCCCCACAGTGTTGGAATTAACCCAGATGCCTTGCAGCAGAAAACCCGCGGCCACCAGCTTGGACGGCTCCCAGCCCGTCCTCTCTCTCTGTCTTTCCCTGTCTCGCCCTTCTTTCCCTGAATCAAGCCCATCACTGCTCAGTTAGAAATCTGGAAAAACTCACTCAGACCATCTGACGGTGTGGGAAATGCAACTTACACTAAGGGCCTTAAATGGGGTCGGGCTGGGGTGAAGGAGAGACGGCGTAGGGGAGGGGACGGATGGGAGGTTCCAGGAACAGGGTCCAGGCTCAAAATACGTTTTGTTTGGCCCGTGCGGTGTTTCTAAAAAGTAAAATCAAGCCAATATTCTAAAAGCATGGGATTTAATTATAAATACAGATTGCCAGCCTCTGTAAAGAAATAGAGAGAATCAAAAAATATTTATAGAATGTCTATTACTGTGCACCAGACACTGTTCTAGGCACTGGGGACACAACACCAAAGCAAACAAACAGAAAAGAGGAAAATCACTGCCCTCATGGAGCTTAACCTTTAGTGGGAAAGACAGACAATAACCGAGCAGTAAGTCAAATGTGAATGGCGTCAGCTAGTGATGAGCACTCTGGAAAAACAAGACCAAGAAGGGGGACTGGTGATGGAGAGGGAAGTTTAAGTTCTAATAAGTAGTCAGAGGAGGCTTCAGTGAGAAATGATATGTGAGCAAAGACTTGAAGAGGGTAATGGGTCGAGCCATATGAATATCAAGGCAGAGCATTGCAGACAGGAAAGCACGTGCAAAGGCCCTGGGGTGGGCATATGCTGGTAATTTGGAGAGGTGGCAAGGAGTGCAGAGTGGCTGGAGTGGAGGGAGCAAGAGGAAGATAGGTGGGAACAGAGGTCAGAGCAGTAGCGGGGGTAGGGAGGGGGACACATCAGATCATGAGGACCATCTGGGCTTCCACTCTGAATGGTGGGGGAAGCCAAGGAAAAGCTCTGAAGAATGAGCTGAATTTCTCTACTCTGTCTCAACCATGCATCTGGCTTTGACTATTTGCCAGGCTCCTAGGGTTCCAGCACAGCCTGGCCGAGGCAAGGACACAGACCGGTCAGGGGAATGATGGCCGTCTCTTGCCTTGCCAACCACACCTGAGGGGGCAGAGTGCCGCTCTGTTTGCCCACCCGCCTTGCCATTCCAGCCTGGGGTCTCTGAGCTGCAGCGTCCCTCCTACGGCCAGCCAGAGCTGGAGGACGCAGGCTGCTGTTGGCCTCTCTTTGCTCCCGAAGCCAGCTGGTCCCTAGAAGTGGGCCAGTTTCCCTTGCCTGGCCAGTCAGCGTATTACACCCCACAGGCTACAGTGATTGGTCCAGAGATAGGCACATGACCCAGTCTGGACCAATGAAGACCTGCCCTTGGACTTTTGCGGCAGCGATATGCAAAGAAGCATTCTCTTTCCATTGGGGTTGCTCCAAGGGAAGCTTGGAGCTGACACTGGTCGCTTGTGCCACCACGTGGGACAGGCCTGCCAAAGCATCAAAGTAGAGCTGAGAGATGGAAAGAGACTCACTGCCGAGGGTGCCCTGGAATGCTGGATCCAGCCATGCCTGAGTCTATCCTGGCCTTTTTAGCCAATACATTCCTCCTTTTTATTTTTCCCCTCAAGTCAATTTGGATTGAATTTTTGCCATCGTGATGCTCCTGAGCAGTACGAGTCTTCAGAGACCGGCCACCTTGGAGCAAACGGGGACTTTAAAGGACTTGGCCGAGGCCTGGAGAGAAATACATCGGCCCTCAGCAACCCCCAGGGACCCCCCCCCCTGCTTTGGAGGCACTGCTGCCCAATCTCAGGCCTTGAAGTGGGACAGGAAACATTTGTAAAGCACCCTCACCAAGGCCTGCTGAGACCCTACACTGACAATTAAAATTCAGTGACAATAAACAGCACTAATTAAAAGCAAAACTAAGTACTTAATAAGACAAATGAGGTGGCAGTATTAAAAGTCAGGATGAGAGAGCTGGCATTAATTAAAAAACAAAGACTAATCTCTTCCCTCCTCTGAAAAGGCTGGGTCTGAGTGTGTCTAGGAAACGTTCAGGTCGGTTAATGTGCTAAAGAAATACCCTGGGAACAGGCAGGTTCCGGTGTTGGTTCTGCCTGGGGGCTGGAGTGGCAAGGGTCTTCCTGGAGTGGGGGGCCTTGGGGCTGGGCCTTGAAGGGTCAGCAGGAGTGTCTAAAAGGTAGAGGCAAGGACTGGGATGTGGGTGAGCAGAGACTCGGAGGCTTCAATAGACTTGGAATGTTTTGGGAATGAGGAATTCATGGAATGGACCCTTGGGTGAAGGGGGGCCGGGAGGAGGGGGAAAACAGGACCCAATTAACCCCTGTCACCCAAAGCAGTCTCCACCCAGACAGCCCTGCTTGCATTTAAGGACACAGGGGCATCTGGGTAGCTCAGTTAAGCATCCGACTTCAGCTCAGGTCATGATCTTATGGTTCATGAGTTCAAGCCCGGCATCGGGTCTGTGCTAACAGCTCAGAGCCTGGAGCCTGCTTCAGATTCTGTGTCTCCCTCTCTCTCTGCCCCTCCTCCACTCATGCTCTGTCTCTGTCTCTCTCAAAAATAAATAAACATTTAAAAAATTAAGAAAATTCATCCAGAGGCCAAGACCACATGCTCTTGGCAGACAGTTCAGCAGGGCGGCTTAGGGTACGGGTTTGGGGGCCAAGCCCGTCCAGCCATGTAGCAGCCTGGCTCCTCGTCTGTAGAATTAGATCTTGGATCACAATTAGCGTGAGGCTTAACTAAGACAGCGTATGGGAAGTCGCTAGTCCCGGGCCCGGCACAAAACACCCACCCGTCAAGTGGAAGCTATTGTGAATTTGTTATTCTTAATAACAATGATCTCAGTTACATTTTCCTAAAGAGACAGCAGCCCAGCGTTGGCACTAGAAGGAAATAGCTCAGGCATTTTGAAGCCAGAGTAAGTGCACGAAGCGTGATAATGATGAACGCCGGAAATAACGACAATATATACGACGCCGTCACCGCGGGAGGACAGTGTAATTGTCCTAACGCAGGGGTCGGCCGTTGGGAGCCGAGGTTGCCGTTAGAGCAGTAACTGCCCGGTTTTGGTTTTCCACCGTGTGATAGGATTGTCCTTCCCTGTCCCTGGGAAGCCGGGAGAGGCCACGTGATCCGTTTGGGCTAATAAATGTCCTCAGGTGGAAACTGAAGCTGGTGCCTATTTCCCTACATTCCCCTTGTAGTGAAAGGGACAATCGCGGAGGGATGAGGGTGGAGCCCCCCTCAGCCTGGGTCCCTGTGGCAGGACAGATGCAGAGCAGACACCCCCTATGAACCCACCATTCCCAGGAAGCATGAGTGAGGTCAGCCACTGGACCCTTGGGGATTATCTGTTTCAGGAACAACAGCTTAATCCGCCCTGTCTGTGCGTCCTACGGGCCAGGACCTGCACGAAGCAGCTCACAGGCAACATTTCATTTGAGCTTTACAACGGTCCGAGGAAACACGATCTTCAATACCCAGTTTTACACATCAGGAAACTGAGGCCCAGGGACGTCAAGTCCTTTGCCCAAGGACACACAGCCCGTAAGTCGCGACAGGGGGCGCATTCACACACTAAGGAAGGAGCGTCCGGAATGGATCCTCCTGGAGAGAATGTCTCCTGCAGGGCAGGGGTACCCCGAACCTTTCCTTCCTCCCCTGGGGTATGGATCTCTCTGCACCCCGAGTCTATAGTCCCACACGCGGAACTGCACAAGACGTGGACCCGGTTACGGACACTCTCCAGGCCTCCCTGCACAGTCCAGCCGATCACCCGATTCTCCGAAAAGCGGAAACGTGGCCCTCGGTGTGTTGTCAACCAAGCTTCCCTCTGCTCCAGCAAGGTTGTGGTGGGCGAGGGCGAGAGGGACCGTTCAGGACTGAGTTCTGCGTCTGCGCGTGCACGCCCAGATGCGGGGGCCCCCAGAGAGGAAGATGTGATGAGCCAGGTCTGCATATGAAGTCATTTAGCTTAATGGCCCCTGGCTGCCACTCAGGCCTAAACTGCAATGACACTCATTCAGATGAAAACCCAGCTAGAAGTGACTTCTCTGCAGCCCTAAATCTTATCACCCCACCGAGACCCAAAGTGCCACCCAGACCCCTCCTCTGCCCCAGGCACAAACAGAGCAGAGAGCAGCATTTACCCTTTCAAAACACCGGCTGCGGGACTCACCCTCACGCCTGAAGAGCAGTTCTCTGTGTCTCACAGATGAGAGACACAGCATTCCCATTTTACAGATGAGGAAACTGAAGCCCACGTTTGTCAAGGTCACACTGGCGGCAGGTGTAATATCCAAGGATGCAGACCAGGGTCTTGTATAAATGAGCCTTGTAACTACCCTGCTTTATTGACTATTGGTGCAAATAATATACTATTTGGCTAAGCATATTAATCTGCTGTTTTCATAAGGCAAATGCGGTTGCAGAATGGCTGAATTGTACAGTCTAACCCAATAATAAAAGTAGCTGGCTGGGTATTTTCTCTTCACCCCTCCGGGCACCATCGCCCCCCACCCGGCTCTGTGTCTGGGGGAGGGGAACGTGTGGGTGATGTCAGCGGCTCCCTTGACCTCTGGCTCCCGGTTGGGTTTGTCTAATGGGAGGCGCCAGCAGAAGGCGGGAGGGAGGGAGGAGAGAGGCTGGGGCATTTATCCCCTGGACTCCTTCCCCCTGCTGGTCACCGTGGGCTGGCTGCCGGGGGTCCTGGGCCACTGAGCATCCAGCGCCTGCTAGATTGTTCACGCGACTGTAAATGTGTCTTCGTTAAACTCCCCTCATTTCTTAAACCGGGTGGGCAACCAGTTTCTGTAAATGCCAGGCAGCGTCCGAGGTACTTAGCTCACCTGACACTCACAACGACCCAGTGAACGAAGATTATTCCCCTTTCATGGGGGAGGCCTGGAGCACAGAGAGGTTAGGTGACTTCTCCCAGATCACACAGCCAGGAACTGATGGGGACACATTTAGAATCCCTGCAGTGTGGCTCTGGAGCCTGTACTTTTGACCAGCTCACCATCCTGCCCTGAGCCTGTCCTTAGCAGAGGTGGGTGGGCGCAGAAGTGAGCAGCACCAGCCTTCAGATGGGCAATTTCCAGGTGCCCCTTGCTTTCATCTTCAGGACCGACCTGTGAGGTAGGCCCTGACGTTACTCCTATGCCTGAGGCTCAGAGGAGTGCGTTAACTTGCCCAAGGTCGCCAGCCAAGAACAGCGGAGCCAGCCAGCTTACAAAGCCCGGTGTGTCTCCCTTTAATGCCAATACCCTTAGCCCGAACCCTAGACAACCCCTCTTGGAATGCAGCCACCTGGCAGCTGGGAGACCGGCTTAGGTAAAGAACAGCTTTCTACCCGCTGGAAGTGCCACAAGGAAGATGTGCAGCTTTGCGAGGCGACGAGCGGTCACACTGGACGTCATCCAACGCGAACAGCAGAACGACTAGTTGGGGCTGCTGTAGAGACGGTGAGGTGCTTTATCTGAAATGGCCTCTGCATTTGGGAAAGAACAGCTCAAGCTCACGGTCTCTCCCCAGTCACGTGTGGGCAAAACTCCTTACACAAATTCCCTGACTTGGCCTGACTCTCTTTGTTTTTTAATTTTTTTTAACATTTATTCATTTTTGAGAGACAGAGCACGAGTGGAAGAGGAGCAGAGGGAGAGGGAGACACAGAATGTGAAGCAGGCTCCAGGCTCTGAGCTGGCAGCACAGAGCCCAACACGGGGCTCAAACCCACGAACTGTGAGATCGTGACCTGAGCCAAAGCTGGACGCTTAACCGACAGCCACCCGGGTGCCCCTGACTCTCTTACCAAGCAGGCAGAGCCAGTCTCTTCAGACAGCAGGATTAAGTACTCTGGCCTCAGATGCTTCCTGCCCTGGGAAAACGCATATTTTCACTTCATCCTGGTGAAGCAGAGGCAGTTAAGGCCCAGGAAGGGCTCTAACTTGTTTTCTTGCCTGGACACAACACACACACACACACACACACATACACGCACACATGCACGCACGCACGCGCACACACACACACGTCACTCTCATTTTCACCCATGGTACCAATTTCATGATAGAATTTTCCATCGAGAGCTCAGGCTTTGGAGTCACATGGACCTAAACCCAAGCTGGTGGGTCTGGGCAAACTATTTAACTTCTGGGAGCCTCAACTGGCCCATCTGTAAAATGGGGGGCTGTAACAGCACCTACTTCATTGGGCTGGTGAGCAATGGAAGTGGAAAACAGAGTCGTAAATGTTACCTAACTCAGGACTGGCACAGGTGCTACCTAGGTGTCCTTCCAGAACCTTCCATACCCAAAAAATAACACGAGTTACAGAGTCTCTGGCCAGGAAGGATACTTCTTGCCTTGCAGGCTCTGGTCCCTGGGGTGTGGATCCTAAGAAATCCGAGGCCACTTTAGAATGAACAAAAGGCTCTTCTTACAGTTGCCATGAATAATAGATCCTGAAGGCCTGCCTCCCTCCACCCCCCTCCCCCCGACCCAGACCTTCCTGGCGCCAGGGGGGAGAGAGTCACAGAAAAAGGAATCTCAGTTGCTGTTGGCTGGAGGACGAGAAGGAACCAGGACATTCCTGTCCCTCTCCCGTGTCCCCACGGAGACAGCCTCAGAACATCAGGTATGGATGGAGCAGTGTGTAATACAAACCCTCGGTCTTCAGAATCCCCCAGGCGGGCGGGCATTAGACCCTCATCACCGGAGGCAAAGGACTGCAGAGAGGGGCTGAGCCGCCAGGGTTCTGCTCCATCTCTTTCTATCTGCACGTTAGGATGGTTACTTAACCTCCCTGTGCCTCAGTTTCCTCATATGAAAACCAGAGGGGACCATAACAGTAATAGTACCTCCTTCAGAGGGGTGTTTAAAGATTCTCCATGAGCTGATACTTCCGAGGGCTTAGAACAGCGCCTGGCCCACGGCTAGCACTAAATAACGTGCAGCACGTGAGCCTTGTCACACCTTCGGGCTGTAAAGGCGGATAGCAACAGCCCTAATGGTATTTCTCAGCTACCAGGTTCCGGGGGCTGCACCCAGTGATTTGCATACACTGCCTCGTGTAATGCTTGCAAAGTGGCACCGCGGAGTCCATTTCACAAGGAGAAAAACTGAGGTTGATAAGGGTTCACTAGCTTTCCCCCAGGACTGAATCAGAGCCAGAAAGGAATAGGGCTGGGAGTCAAGTACAGTTCAATTCTAAATACCCACCTACATTGCCTTCCTCCTCCCCATCCCCCTTCATTGAACCCCAAAATAAATAGAATTGATTCTGTTCCAGTGCTAAGTTCTCGGCACATGTTGGTACTTAGCACAACTGTATTTATCTTAATCCTCAACTCAGTCCGTAGCCCCGTCTTATACCAGGAAACCAAAGCAAGGGGAGTTTGGGTATGGGCCCAAAGGATCCAGCAGAGCCAGGATCCAAACCCCAGAGGTGGGAGTCCATTTTTATACACAGCACACACACGCCCGAACACACACACAGGCACACAACACCGTCACGTTACATCCGGTAAGTCACCGTCCAGCCTCTGCCTCAAAGACCTCCTGAGAGACACACACCACGAAAACGACATCTGAAGCAGGTCTGCTTTCTCCTGTTTTCAAAGCTACTCGCCCCAGGAGGTGAAGCATTCTAGCATTCACTGGAAGACGCGGGCTTACCTCTCTACATGGAGATTTCCAGGGACTGACATGAGCTCTCAAAAGTATATGAAGCCAATGGCAAAAAAAAAAAAAGGCGGGGGGGGGACATAGGCCACGGTCCAGAAGGCGAGCCCGTCCGACTGCTGCCCCTCAACGAACATGCCGCCCACCTGGTGTGGGGCCTTCCACGCTCACGCTGGGCTTGGCACATGGCTCTCTGGGGCCAATGGGAGATCAGTAAACAGGATACAAGCAGAGGTGAGGTCAGCGCCAGCCATCGGAGGGCCGCGCACTGAGCTACGGAAGGGCTAGCTCCTAGAAGAACACTGGAGTGTTGGCCTCCAGCTGTCCACCCCCCCACCCCCCATCCCCAGGGGACGGTCAGTCTCGTGCAGAACGATTTCTGTGCACCGTGGGAGGCTAAGCCCTGAGCTTCTGAGTTCCCAGTACATTGGTGGGTGGTCCTCCCAGGTGGAGAAAGCCCACCTGAGGGAGAGGCCAGCCCAGAAGAAAACAGAGCGGAGTGATCAGAAATCAGTCCTGACGCTGTTTGCGAGCCACTGGATACAGTCATGCCTCAGCAGGCCTGTGGACTCTTTTATTACATTAGCCAATAAATGTCCCTCTGTATCACGTGAACTAGACCGAGTTACGTGTACCATTGATGTAATTCTCCTCGAGACACACACACACTCACACTCAGAATAGATTCGTATTATGTGCAGATTCTGTATTTGTGAATCTGCCTACTCAGTGAAAGTTGTTTGTAACCCCAAAAGCAATATTGCAGCACTTTCATGGTCAGTTACGCACGCACACGCGCACACACAATAGCCGGAAAAAACTGAGTTGCCCAACATGCATGTTACCAGCTCGCGTGCTCTGGCCACTCCGCTTCAGCTCTCATGCTGTGCCCAAGTCTCTTTTTCAAGGTCTTGTTCAGTGCAATGCCGTTTGCGTGTTTGTTGGTGATTGCACGGTTTAAATTAAAAACAGCCCCTGAGCCCGTCTGGTGCTCCTCAGCGCAGCAAGGCTGCGATGTGCCTTATAGAGAAAATATGTTTGCCAGGTGAGTTCACATGCCGTGAGGTACAGTGCTGCTGGCCCTGAGTTCAATGTTAATGATCAACACTTTGATGTACTGAGGCTTAGTCAGTGAAGCATCTACTTCGGCCCAGGTCATAATCTCATGGCTCATGAGTTCAAGCCCCGCATCGGGCTCTGTGCTGACAGCTCAGAGCCTGGAGCCTGCTTCAAATTCTGGGTCTCCCTCTCTCTCTGCCCCTCCCCTGCTCACACTCTGTCTCTCTCTCTCTCAAAAATAAATAAACATTAAAAAATTAACAATACGATATGCTATTATCGACTCAGTGTTTGTGTCCCCTCAACATTTGGGTTTGGAGACCCCACGCCCACAATGTGATGGTAGGAGCAGGTGGGGCCATGGGAGGTGGTGTGGGGGGGGGGCTTCCTGATGGGATCGGTGTCCGTTTGAGAGTCGCTGTCTCTGCTCTCTGCCATGTAAAGGTACAGTGAGGGGTTAGCTGTCCACCAGCCAGAAGAGGATCCTCACCAGAATCCAACGTTGCCGGCCCCGACTTCAAACTTCTAGCCTCCAGAACAATGAACCATAAATTTCTGGGAGCGCCTGGGTGGCTCAGTCGGTTGAGCGTCCAACTCTTGATTTTGGCTCAGGTCATGATCTCGTGGTACATGAGTTCAAGCCCTGCATCAGGCTCTGCACTGTCAACATGGAGCCTGCTTGGGATTTTCTCTCTCTCTCTCTCTCTCTCTCTCTCTCTCTTGTGTGCCCGTGCAAAATAAACAAAAATAAATAAATGAATAAATAAATAGACAAATAAGTTTCTGTTGTTTATAAACCACCCGGTTGAGGACAGTCCGTCACAGTAGCCTGAACAGACTAAGGTGCCTATGGAACCAGATGTCTTTAAACAGAAACACACATAAAACAAGCACATGTACGGACTGGTTGATGAAACGTGACGAGAGGCTTGCGGGAACTAACCCTGTATTTCCCTCAGGAGCAATGATTCAGTATTTGCTAATCCAGTGATTACGGTGATTTTGCACAACGTGATTACTCCAAATAATGAGAATCCTCCCTCCCACCCTCTCTCTCTCTCTCATACATACCTATGTGTGTATATATGTAAAATCAACAGTATCTTATATGCATCGTATGTAATGATACATTATATATCTTAGTAAATGTAGATGTCTGTCTATATAATATATGTACATAATCTATTTATATAATATACATATATATGCAAAATACTCCTACCTTCCCACTTTCCCTTTTACAACGGGGACTATTACGTGGGACAAATGGTAGTTTGGTCTGTTTTCTCTTTCATTTTTTCACAGTGCGGTTGGGGCAAAGGGCAGATACTAAGATAATTGATGTAAAGAGGCAATTTGGGAGGGAAAGTGTCAAGGACCCTACAAAGCATAGTCATGATGGCTTATTTCCTGGCCAGCTTCTCCCACGAGATGCCCAGGGTGACTTCAGACCCCGTTCCCCCACCCATCCCCTTTCTGAAGCAGAACGGGGTGAAGAATGGAAACTAGTCCAGAGCAAGCACGTTGGTTTGGGGAGTCACCAGGGATGGAAAACTTATGGGAATCATCCAGCGCATGGCTCTTCTAGAGTCCGACCAGATAATGACCCCGGGCTGGGAGCAAATGGGTTTCTAAGCGTGTTTGCCATCTCTGGGGTCCACGGCACACCCTCCCGGGGAAACGGTTTGCAGCAGCCTAGGGTAGTGGCCAAAGGTTGCGCTCAAACCCACTCAGTTTCTGCAATAAACCAGATCTCTGATGAGGGCTGATCTGAGGGTGCAAGAAGGTCCTCGTCTTTCTTTTATTTTTATTTAATGTTTATTTATGTTTGAGAGAGAGAGGCAGAATGCAAACGGGGGAAGGTAGAGAGAGATAGAGACCCAGAATCCGAAGCAGGCTCCAGGCTCCGAGCTGTCAGCACAGAGCCCCACGCCGGGCTCGAACCCACAAGCTGTGAGATCATGACCTGAGCCGAAGTCGGACGCCCAACCGACGGAGCCACCCAGGTGCCCCAGGAAGGTCCTCATCTTTCAAAGCTTGAAAATTGAGTCCCCTTGGCCCTGATTTCCAGCTCTTTTTGAGAGAGGAAACTTGAGGAAAGCAAGGAAAACACAAAGGTCATTTCTCTCGGAAAGACAAGTGGAGGCTTTGCAGTGATCTGCTTCCAGTCTGGGTTCGATCGGCCAGGCTGCTGCATGAAAATCAAGGAAGGAAACAGAAATGTCCCCAACACAGCTTCACGGGGCCTGGAGATGCAGAAGCCTTGAGAAGAAAACCGAGCGCCCGCGATGCAGAACTGAAGCCAGGGTCTGAACCTAGAGGCACAGGGCCGGGGTGCCACTCCGCCCGTCCCAGGGCCACTGCACCTGGTGCTTCCAGAGACATCGTCAGGACTCCTCAGTAACCACCCCTCCTCGGAGGCCAACCTGTGTTCAGTGTAGGGACCCGTGGGACAGGAAGTGGCTAAAAGTCCAGACACTCCAGTGGGGCCGTCCTGGCTCAGCCCCTCGCCGGCCTGGGACCGCAGGCACGCTCCTCTGTGCACCTCACGTCCCTTGTTTGGAGAACGGGGGTTATAAACGTCCCTTCTTCTCAGGGCTGACGGAAGCTTCGGATGGAATGGGACACGGAAAGCTCCCAGCACGGTGCCGGCCCTTGTATCAAATGTTGGGTAACTGATAGCTCTTATTTCAGAGAGAAAAAAAACCATGACAATTCGAGTAGAAGTCCTTGTTGCCCAGCACGGCCCGGGGGCTTTGAGCTTCTCCCCGTCTCCTCTGGCCTCCTCCACCTTCAGTGCCTTGTGTCGCCCTATTCTCTCCCAGGTGCGGGAATCAGCAAACCCAGGGGCTTCCGTGCCCTTTAAAGTTCTCAAGTGGTGAGCCTCCTGGGGCCCCAGGTCGCCAGGACGATGCACGGGGTGACAGGGGCAGCTGGGCAGAAATGGGCAAGAACTGCCAAGAGGTACGGACACGTCCCTGGAGACCCTTGTCCACTCAGCCACTTGCACAGCACTTTGACCCCTGCAAAGGTTCCGCACTGGCTTCTCTCCCAGGCTTCACAATTTGCTTGCAAGTCACAGAAGATGGGAGGGTAAGGGCCTGCTTCACGGTGCCAGAAATAAGGACACATGAGGTAAGATGACTTGTCAAAGGCACAGTGGTCGTAAACAGGTGGACTGCCTTGGGACGTCCCTGGCTGTGCCCTAGAATCAGGGATTAGGGGGCAGTAAAAAATGCCAATTCCAGTGTACTGGAAATATAATATACAAAATATGTACAATTAAAAACAAACAAACAAGGGGCGCCTGGGTGGCTTGGCTGGTTAGGCATATGACTCTTGATCTTGGCTCATGTCATGATCTCATGGTTTGTGGGTTCGAACCCTGCGTGGGGTTTGTGGGGACAGTGCAGAGCCTGATTGGGATTCCGTCTGTCTCTCTCTCTGCCCCTCTTGTGCTCGCTCTCTCTCTCTCTCTCTCTCTCTCTGTCTCTCAAAATAAATAAACTTTTTTTTTTGTAATGTTTTTATTTATATTTGAGAGAGACAGAAGGAGAGACAGAGAGCGAGTGGGGGAGGGGCAGAGAGAGCAGGAGACAGAATTGGAAGCGGGCTCCAGGCTCCGGCTATCAGCACAGAGCCCAACACAGGGCTAGAACTCATGAGCTTTGAGATCATGGCCCGAGCTGAAGGCAGACGCTTAACTAACTGAGCCATCCAGATGCCCCAAAATAAATAAGCTTTTAAAATAATGCGAATTCCAGAATTATAAATTGCAGCCAGGACAGAGAACCATGAGCTTAGACCCACATGCCCCACTCCATACTGTCTTCAGGTCCCCATCCCTCCTGACAGGGCATCTTAAACTTGGTGGTGCATTCGGTCACCCGGAGGCTCCTGAAAGCAGACTCACGCCCACTTTGCCAGCCCTGGAAGTTTCTGCTTCAGGAGGTCTGGGACAGAGCCTGAGAATTTTTCATTTCTAGAAAGTTCCGGGCGACCTTGATGCTGCTGGTCTGGAGACCACACTCTGAAAACCACCACTTGGTGCGAGGCTAGCACCAGGGGGACCCACCAGACCGTGCTCCCTGGCTCGTGGCTTCCTTTCTGAGGGTAACTCTCTCTTGCCCTGAGTCAGAGCAAATGACTGGTCAATGTTACCAGAAATCTGGGAAGATCAAGGGGGGGGGGAGGCGGGGGAGGAGACGGAGGGCGTTAAGGTTTTTCCTTCTCCCTTTTCTCTCCTTTTAGAAACAATCCACCACTTAAGAGACTGTCCCTGAGCATTTGCTGGTGTTCTTCATGCGGCCCAAACCCTTTGCTTACGGCGCAGGGCTTCTTAAATATTGAATAAGTTTGCTTCCACCGGCTGCCGCGGCCAGGGCCGAGGGAATGAGGATATTGACAGAGTCTTCATGTGATTAATCAGGTTAAAGAGAGCAGGCTGCCGGAGGTTTTATAAAAGACCTTCACTTTTTTCCCCCATCGTGAAAATCTCTGGTGCCTCAACACCTTCCCTGTCCATCCCCCGCCCCTTCTAGGACTTGGGGATTTTTTTTTTTTTCTGATGCTGCTTTTGCTGTTCAGTGAACCGTTAGGTGAGTTAGAGAAGCCTGGGGAGAGGCTCAGGTTTTGAACAAGAGCAGGGAGCATTTGATGGACACTGTCAGCCTTCATTTATCCAACAAATACTTACTGAGCACCTACTGTGTGCCCGATGCCGTGGGATACGGTGCACTGAGCAAACAGCGGTAAATCAAACAGCCAGACATCCCTGTTCTGTTGGTGCTAGTATTCCAGTGGGGAGACAGACAATGAGAAAATAAATAAGTAATTTATAAAAAAATAAAATGAAAGAAAAAGAAAAAGAAAAAAGGCCGCCTGGGTGGCTCAGTTCGTTAAGCATCCGATTCTCGGTTTTGGCTCAGGCCATGATCTCGTGGTTCGTGGGTTCAGGCCCCACATCGGGCTCTGAGCTGACAGTGCAAAGCTTGCTTGGGATTCTTTCTCTTCCTCTCCCTCTCTCTGCCCCTTCTGAGTGCGCACGCGTTCTCTCTCTCAAAATAAATTAATAAACTTTAAAAAAGACAAAATAAGTAAGTAATATAGTAAGATAGCATGTCACATGGTACTAAGTGCTAGAAGTGAAAGAAACGAGGAGGAAGTAGGATTCTGGCAAGGGGGTGCACTGTTAAATAAGATGATCAGAAAAGGCCTCTCTGAGAAGGTGATGCCCGAGAAAAGACCTACAGAAGGGGAGGCAGTGTGCAGAGGGTGGAAAAGATGAACAGGACCCCTTCTAGAGTGTTGAGCTCTGAGATTTCATTATCATCACCTTGATCATCAACATAAAACAGTACTAGCTAATGTTTACTGAGCATCTCTCCTGTGCCACATCTGTTTCAAGCAAAGGTTATGTACATATTGGCCTGTTAAACCCCCAAGAAAATCCAGTGAGGTCGACATGATTGCTGTCCCCGTTTTCCAGATGAGAAAACTGAGGCACTGGGAGATTTAGTAACTTGCTCAAAGTCACACAGCAGCAGAGCTGGGGTTTAAGCCCACGTGGATGGGCAATGACCCCAGCTCGTCTCTCCAGATTTTCAGGGAGGAGCCCCACCTCACGATCCACTGCAGAGCAAAATCTCTTCCTGGTTGGGGATCACACTGCCCTCCGGCTCCCAGGAAGTAGGCGCTGTGAAGAGGGTGGGGCACAGGGGGCTCAGCCAGTACATGAGGTTCTCTGTGTGAGTCTAGCCTTGGTCAAATAGCCCCAAGTCCTCTCCTGGATGTGAATCCCGCACGGCCGCTAGGGAGGCCTTCACAAAACAGGTCAGATCAGGTCATCAGCCTGTGAAAACAGACTCTCCCTCAGACCTGCTCTCAGAATAAAGTCAGGATGCCGTGTGCCCCCGACCGCCTCTCACACAGGACTCCCCTCCACCTTGCGCTCCAACCACGCTGGCTTTCTTTCAGGGCCTTGAATGCCACCCCAGACCCCTTCCACAGGCTGTTCTCACTGCAAAACTGTTCTGTTCTCTTTTCTTTACTCAGTGAACTCCTATTCACCCTGGAGCCTGCAGGTCAAATGTCACTGCCTCAGGGAAGCCCTCCCAGCTTAGGTCGGATTTCCTTGTGACCCTCTCTCATCAATGTGTGTTCTCCTCTTTGAAATCCCTTGTCTCAGGTTTTAATTATATATACATATTAATTTCATTAATAAAATATTAATTTTATTAATATAAATGATAACTTTACATATATATATAGTTCAAGTAAATTCTTTCTAAGCTTTTCAACCACCAAAGCAACTCCAAATGGTATCTCCCCCTTTTCCTGTTTCTCAACAAAAGGGGTTCACAGGAGATGAGTTTTGCTAAGGTTACAAAACTTTCCTTACTTTTTTTGGTTTGTTAATTATCTTCTAACTATATATTAGTGGCAAAAAAACATTTTTATGGATTGATTATTTTATATAATAAACATTTTAATATAATTTTATATAATAAACATATAAAAACATATAATTTTATATAATAAATATTGACTCTAGAAGTAACTTTAAAAAAAAAGTTTCAGGAGGGCACCTGGGTGGCTCAGTCGGTTGAGCATCCGACTTCGGCTCAGGTCATGATCTCACATTTGTGGGTTCCAGCCCCATGTCGGGCTCTGTGCTGACAGCTCAGAGCCTGGAACCTGCTTCGGATTCTGTGTCTCCTGCTCTCTCTGACCCTCCCCTGCATCCTCTCTCTCTCAAAAATAAATAAACATTTTTAAGAAAGCTCCACGTCGTAATAAGCAGGGGACGTTTATGCCATGGAGCACGTACAGGGCACTGTTCTGGGAGCTTGTATAAGTATTACCTTCTAGAATCCTCACAGCATCCCTGTGAGGGAGGCGCCATTATTATTCCCATCTCACAGGTGAGTAAACTGAGGCCAGAGAGGCCAAATAACTTGCCGAGGTCACAGGCTGCCAAGTAGCTCAGACCAAATTTCAAGGAACTCTGGAGTCAGCGGCCAGGCTCCTAATCACCGAGCTACTGCCCCCTACTGATCAGTGTCCTCCCCTCCTTCAGGGGAAGGACCTTCCTGCTTGACATCCACCATCCACGCCAGGAGGACCTGAAGACTAGAGAATCCACGTCTGCAGAGCTTCACATTAAAGAAAGAAATTCCAAGCTGCTTGATGTTCACAACTCCAAACAGTAAGTGGTGACTGATTATGGTCTCATTTTACAGAGCAGAAGAATGAGGCTCCGGGAGGCTCATTTCCAGGCTGAGAAAATTCAGTATTTGACTTCAGTGCCCAAAAGATCAGGGTTTAGTCCCTGAATCTAGTCTTGACTGGCAGCGTGAACTTGGGGGACTGAGAACTCTCTGTCCTCCAAAGCCTCAGAGTTCTGGTCTGCAAAATGGGTATGGTAACAATGCCTCCTTCACCAGCCCTCTGAGGGTCACAGGAGATCACTTACGTAAGTGCAAAGTGCCAGGTCGAGCCCCCCATGACTGCTCTGTGACTTGGAGGACGAGGCTCCAATCCATTTGCTTCTGTATGACTGTGCAGCTCCGGGACACAGCCACGTGGGGCACAGCTGGGATTCGGACCTTGCTGGATATTCTGGTTTTGTTGTTTTGTGTTTTTTTTTTTTTACGTTTTATTTATTACTGAGAGACGGAGCATGAGCAGGGGAGGGGCAGAGAGAAAGGAAAACACAGAATCTGCAGCAGCTCCAGGCTCCGAGCTGTCAGCACAGAGCCCGATGCAGAGCTTAAACTCACAAACCGTGAGATCATGACCTGAGCTGAAGTCAGATGCTTAACTGACTGAGCCACCCAGGCGCCCCCGGATACTCTTAGCTCACCGGTCTTTTTAGCAAGAGGATGATGAAATGTTAAGAGCAGGTGGGGAGCCTCCCTGGGCCATCAGAGACCACTGTTCACTAGAGACCCGAGGCCACCCTGTGGTCTGCCACCAAAGCCCTGTGGTGCCCCATCGGGATGATGGCTTCCATCCTAGACTTGCTGCCATGACAACCAGTGGGGGAATGCTCCAGGGCTGGAGCCAACTCAGTCCCAGGGCCTTGGGGTCCTCTGGGGACTTCTCCGGCCTCTTGAAGACTCCCACTACCAGCTTCTAGGGTGTTTCACCCTCTGAGTGTGTTCAGGACCCACATAAGCCTCTCTGCTGCCACGCAGTCTATTTCCAGAGGCCACGTCAGTGCCAGGGTAGGAATCCCAGGCCTGGGGAACACACAGAGGTGGCTCATGTGGCTGACGCCGGAAGGGATCAGGGTCTCTCCACACAGATGGGGAAATAACTATTCAACAGGGTAGAAGCTGTCTCGGCCTCAGCCAGTAAACTGCTCCCCCCCCCCACACACACACATACACACACACACTGACACACACAGATCTAGCAGGACATGGAAGGATATAAACATCTACTTATCCAAGTCCCCTCGTGAGGTGCCACTTAAAAGTTTCATCACACAACACGATGACATATATCATCTACTTCACTTTCAAGAACCTTATAAAATGAATACTATCATTCTCCCCATTTTACAGAAGCAACTGAGGCTCAGAGAGGCAAAGTCACTCTACCCAAGGTCACACAGCCAGTGGTGGGGATGGTGGTCTGATTCAAACCCAGATCCGCCCGCCTCCAAAGCCCACCGACCAAACCCCTGCCTCGCCCTCCATGGCCACGGTGCATCACGAGCGAGTGCTCAGTGTTTGGTGAGCCAACAATCAGAAGCTAAACAAGGAAGCATTTCCCTACACCTCCCAAACGACTATTAAATCTCTATCACAGTAAGTCTCCGAGTCCCGAATCCCAGCTTCTTCATGCAGGAGAATCCCAGAAATAGTCCAAGTAATTGGCATTAACATGAGTTAAGAGAATGGGTAAGATGCGGGGTATTTATGCTCTGGAGTTTAACAACAATTAGAAGCAAAGGGTTAGATGCACGTGTTGCAACATGGAAAGATCTTAAAAACAGTGCTAAGCGAACAGAAAGTGGGCCACAATGAGATTGCTAGGACCATACTATTTTTATAAGTTAAAAAGGCATATTTTGGGGCACCTGGGTGGCTCCGTCAATTAAGCGTCAAACTTCAGCTCGGGTCATGATCTCACGGTTTGTGGGTTTGAGCCCCATGTCGGGCTCTGCGCTGACAGCTCTGAGCCTGCAACCTGCTTCGGATTCTGTGTCTCCCTCTCTCTCTCTCTCTCTCTCTGCCCCTTCCCTGCTCATGCTCTGTCTCTCTCTCTCTTTCAAAAACAAATAAACACACAAAATTTTTAAATGCCTATTTTGAAGGTGCATACACAAACAAAAGAGAAGTCCATTAAATGGAATCAAAGGGTTGCCTGTGATGGGCGCGGGGGAGGGAGGAGGACAAAGGCATATGAGGACAAAGAGAATAAGTAATGAAAAACTGAGAAAGAAACCGTTTGGGATCAACGGTGGTCATGTGCTAGGAAATGAGAGAGAAAAAGAACCCCGTTCTCAGCGCCTGGGCCACAACAAAAATTCTGTGCTAATCTACAAAGCAGATGAGTTCTCTGTGGAAAACTGAGAGGCTCAAAGGAGGCCAGCACTATAATCAGAAGCAAAGACCCCTCCTGGTGACTAGCGGGCGAGCACTATTTCTTTTTCCCTGGGGACTGCTCTCCAGAGAGGCAGCACTGTCCGGAAGTGGACGGGTGTTCAGGCCCCTCTGGAGGTAAGACACCCATAATACGCAGGCCTGTCCTCACCAGATAAACCCTCCCAAGGGAAGAACTCAGATCTAAAGAAGCAGGAGCTGTGTCACTGGTCTGTATGCTCCCTCTAGGGCTGAGTCGTCTTGGTTTGGGCTTCTGGAACATGCCAGGGCTGATGGCCTCCTCTGGCAGGGGCCAGCCAGCCCTGGTGGGCATCCTGCTCAGACGCCAGGAGCTCTTGTCTTCCATCCCACCCAGCGGCCCTCCCCACAAGCCCCCCGTCCCCGGCTGACACGGCGGCCACTTTCAGGGCCTGCGTCATCTTTGCCAGGTTCCAATATGTTGCCTACCCCTGGCAGATTAATCCAGCCGCTGCTTGTGGAAGAAAAAAAGTCCTGAGCTGCTGCCTTTTCCTCTAGGGAGAGAGGGATGGTACATTTTAGTGAGCCTGGAATGAGCATTTGCAACCTCCCTGAAAGGCCCCCCTCACTCAGCACACGCTCTCAGTCTTGCTTCTTAATCCATTGGTCCCTGGTTGCAGCCAAGGCCCTTCTCCACACCCCCCAGAATCACAACCGCTGCACCAATGCCAAGAACGGGTCCTGTAGCCCCAGGAGGGGCCCTGGCTCCTCCCTCAGCGCCACATGTGATCCATCAGTGAGACCTGTCTGTGCTCCTGCAAAATAAGTACCCCAGAATGACCGCCTCCTTCCCCGCCACCACGTGGTCCATGGCCCCCTCACTGGTCCCCCCACCCTCCTCCCCCACCCCTACCTCCTGCAGTCCTTTATCCACTAAGAAACCAAAGCAATCACTACCAAGGTTATAAATTAGATCACGGCACTTTCCTGATTAGAACCCTCCCCCCTCCCAAATAAAATCGAATCCAGACTCCTTGCCTACACTGGCAGGTCCTGCATGACCCCCGCCCCCAGCCGCCGGCCGACCTCATTCCCCTCACTTCCCACCACAGTCCTCTCTGCCTCTGCACCTCTGTTCCCCAAGGCCTGGATTGTTCTGGCTTCTTCTAGAAACTCAGCTTTCAATCCAAATGTTACCATCTCTAGAAGTTCCCCCCCCCACCCTTTTTATAACAAAATTACCTTTCTTCCCTCTAGCTGCCACTGGTCTCTATCTACTGTGTCATATTGTTTCCTGAAACCATCTTGGTGATGTATTTGTTTGTTGCCTTTGTCCCCCGACTAGACTGTAAGTTCTAGCAGGGCGGAGAATTATGTCTCACTCACTGCCGAATCTCCAGGGCCTACGGAGTTGCCTGCACGTGGTAGGATACAATAAATATTTGGGAATGAGTTGATCAAAAGCAGCGGTTCTCAAAGTGGGGTTCCTGGAGCAGCAGCGGCCATGTGGTTGGGAGTGATGTGTCAGACACACAAATTCTCGGGCCCCCTTCTAGTCCCAGTAGAATCAGAAACTGCCTTAATAGTCCTTGATGGGATTCTGACGTGGGCTCAAGTGTGAGAACGTCTGGCATAGGACCATCTGCAATCTCTCCCTGGAGCCTCTCTTGTGATCGAATCAAATGATTCCCTTTTGATTTGATCAAACGACTGCATAACTGGCTGGGTGGTCAGTCTTGCAGGGGGAAGGGGAGGGGTGGGAGGAGGGAGTCAGCCCTCGCCCTTGAGTGACCGTTGGCCTCTGCAGCCCAGGTAGTCTAGGAGAGCAAGGAACATCAAGGCCGGGGAGGGCCCTGCACCTGAGCAGGAGAGCAGGTAACACCCCCCCCCCCCCACCAAAGCCATGTCTCTGGTCTTGGAGACCCTACAGGAGTGCAAGCGTCTGACATAGAGGTCGGAGGACCCACTCATCCTGGTTTGCCGGGGCCTTTTCCAGTTTGAACACACAAAGAGTCTGTGATGCCGAGAATCCTTTGTCCTAGGCCAACTCGGACGGCTGGTCACCCCGCCCGGGGCCTCGGGGCCTCACAAATGCTTTCCCTTCCCAAGCCACTTGATATGTCTGCATAGATGAGAGAGATGGACAGGGCAGGGCAGGAATAAGGAGAGGAAGAGAGGAAGAGAGTGGGGAGAAGAAAGGAGGGACAGAGACAGGCAGGGAGATCGGAGAGATGGGATTTTAAAAGTGTGGAACAGATGGGCAAAGGGCCAGGGGCGGTGAAGAGGAGAGAGAGAGCTAGAGAGAGAGAGAGAGGCACATGGGGACACAGTTACAGAGGAAAAAGCCAACAGGTAGAGGGGGCCGGGGCCGGGGGGCAGGCGGAGGGACACAATGCACCGCACAGATGCGTCTTTGGCAGCGGCTCCCGATAAACTTGGAGAAATCATTTCTCCTCTCAGCAGCCCCGGAACGCCGCCCCGCCATCACCGGCTGGCACCGGAACCCGCTTACATAATCTGTGCTCTACTGAAAGCTGCTTCCATTCACAAGTCGCTGCCTGTCATTGTGTAGGTGCGTTAAAGAGGGAAAAAAAGGAAAGAAAGGAAGAAAAAAAGGAAGAGGCAACTGAATGAACTCACTCAGATTATATTGAGAGATGAGGGGACCGTCCCCCTCTGCTCTCCGCATAAGCCCTTCTCCAACCATGCATCACGATGACTCTGTCCGATGGTTTTCCTCTTGTTGATTACTTGCAGGGGGATTGGTGGGCAGGAACCCCAGCTTCCTTCCTGCGGCATGTTATCTTGCTCACTAACTGGATTACTGAGCCAGGGTCTGACACGGCTCCATTACAGTGAGATTTAAGTGCGTGTTATGCCATTAAAACTAATGACAGCAAGACAATTACTTCGAGGAAACTGCGGTGGCGTTGCGTACGACAGCCTGGTGCATTGGTCCAGCTGCCCCCCACATCTCCCTGGCCCAAATGGAAGGCAAGTTGGGCTAAGAGCCAGCTCTGTTCTCTCAAAGCCCAGAGGCCTGGCCAGGCGAGGGGGGTCATGTCGCTGCCTTGCCACTGAGCCATCTCATAACCTAGGTCCCTGGGATCTGCCTGAGAAAGAAGTGGGGTGCTCAGTGGTTAGCAGGGAATGAGGTGGACACTGCAAGGTCAAGCTTGGGCTTCTGGGGGAAACAGGGTTCAGCGGCAGAAAGGACATCATGTGTGCTGGGCGGGGCGGGGGGGGGCAAGAGACCTGCTCAGCCCTTGGGGGATGGTGAGCAGTGTAGTGGGGGGAGGGGAGAGCCTTGGGAGAAAGTCTGAGGCTTGCAACACACCGGAACTGTTATAACTCACAGCTGTAAAAGTGTTCTGCATTTCCAAAACCCTGCTTTATCCATAGCAGGGGGAGGCTTGTGCAAACACAGGTCATAAGGACCTCAGAGTTTCTGATGGAGTGGGTCCAAGCGCCCCTCCCCACCGAGCCCGCCAGAAATCTGGCTTGGATACCCTTGGGCATCAAGAGCTTTCAAACCCCAGCAGAAGGTGAGTCCAGCCACCCTTGCCTTTTGCCACCTTCTTCTACCTTAATGTACGCAGGCTTTGCTCCTCCCCCCACAGAATCTCCCCCCTCACTTTTTGGAAGGGAGTTTCCAACTCCTCTTCAGTAAATTATAAGTGACTAAGAAGGCTGGAGGTGTTATCCCATCCCAAGCATCTGCTTTTTGCCCAAGAGCAAGGGCTTGAGACAAAAAATGGAAACTTTAAGGATGGAACTTCGGATGTCATTTAGCTGAGTGTAAACAGCCCCAAAGGGGTGACTAAGGGAGCCCTCTCTGTACCACTCCCCACGTTTACATGTTATAGGCAGCCGCTTACTTAATCTAAGTCCCAAAAGACATTGTGTCTTTGTTACCACTTAATTCCCAATACCCACCATGGCACCAGGCATACTGTAAGCACTCAATAAATGTACAGTGCATGAATAAGTGTCAATGATACTCTGGCAAAAGGACTGAGAGAGGCCCATCCTTGCCTGTAGCCGATCCGAGATGAAAGCCAAGTCCTTCTGAAGTCTGCCCAATGACTCATCATAACCAACAAAACTAAGTGCCTACTGTATGCGGGCCTCTGGCTTGGACCACAGGACAAAGATGCCTCCTTAAATTGATCCATCCACTAGTCGACCAACTAAGGTTTCGTGCCTCTAGGCAACTCACTCCTGAATGAGTGCTGTGTGCTAACCTTGACCTTAAAAGTTGAGGTGCTCAGCCTTGACGCTTAAGGATTCGGCCTGTGGCGCCTCCGAGCCCTGTGCAGGAGCACCACAGCAGGAAAAGCACCGTGGAAGGGAAGGAGGGACAGCTCGGTTTTCCTAGGAAAGATTCCCGGGCTCTGAGCTGGTGAGTTGGAATGATTCAGCAAAAACCTCCTAAGGACTTAGAGAAACAAAAGGCAGAGTAGTCAGCAGGGATCCTCCTCCCAGACCCTTTCCTCTGGGGCCTGAGCACCACACTCACAGGCCGTGCTTCCTCAGGACTTCACGGGCTCTAAGGAAAGGAGGCCATTGTGCCCATTTCACAGATGAAGAAACTGAGGCCCCAGGAGCCACTGGAAACAGCACAAAAACCACACAGGGAATAAATGGGAATGGATGTGTCCTGTCTCCAATCCCTGTCTTCATTCTACCCCCCATCCCCCCACCCCGGGCCCCAGAGGTGCACACCTAGCCCCCAAGATTCACCTTCCTCTACCTCACCCCAATCTTGTTTCAGTCAGAAGTCACTTCACTGTCATCTCCATTGCTAACATATGTTGCTGACTTACTCCTCCCAGGCTCAATACTAAGTTCTTTGCAAGCATTAACTCAAACTTTTCATATTTTCACATTTCCTGGAGTATCCTCCCCTTACAAGTGGAAAACTGAGCCTTGGAGAAGTGCAGTGACCCAGCCAGAAGGATCGAAACCCAAGGGATCTATTTCCAGAGCCCACACTCTTAGTCACCACGCTGTATGACCTTAATATACCTAACTGAGGAAACTGAGGCTCAGAGAGGTTACGGGTCTTGCCTGAAGTCACACAGCAAGAAAACGAATGCAGGTCTTGGCTTCTCCCAGAGTCCCACTCTGCAGCCCCTCAGAGGGCTGGCTAAGGAGGCAGAGAGGGGTGGGGAACAGGAAGGAGCGGGGCCTATTTCTGGGGTTCCTCCTTCACAGTCCCAGCACAGCAGGGCGCTCCATCCTGGGAAGCAGCTGAATCATTTAAGCGCCTCGGCTCCAGCCTACCACGACTGGGTCCCGGATTTATTTTTACCCCAGGTTACAGCCACAGCACTTAACAGAAATCTACCATGCTGTTTGCTTCTCATTGTCTTCACATCAACTCCTGATTCGTCTGCACTTATGACCAGCTCCCCCACTCAAAGGGGATACAGAGCAGAAGACAGGACCATATGTCATTGTGGTTTTTATTAGAAAGTCACAAACTCTCTATGACCCATATGGTGGGCGGGGGGGGGTACAGTAAATAGAGTAAATACCACATCTTACACATAAATGCCCAGAGCAGCCACCGTGGCAAGAACTCACAGCCTTGACTGGGCAGCCAGGATGTGTAAGAGCGATATGCCTTTCCAGGCAGAGCAAGCTGGGGAGTGACTCCCTGGGCCACCTTTTGGAATTGCAGGTGTCAGGCTACTGCCTCTCTCCCACTGGTGAGAAAGGAAATGTCCGTGTCCGTCTCCACAGCTATGCCCCCCAGTCACCAGCACAGGCTAGAGAGGCACCACAGGACGCCTTCCCTCCATAGCCAACCGGGCGCTGTGAGGAGGGGGGCTGCCTGAGCCGGGACTAAAGGGATGATGCCTTGTCTTCATGATGGCAGATTTGTATGTTGCTCTGTCATGACTTCCTGTGTGGTCTTAGATAAGCCACTTGCCCTCTCTGAGCGTCCCCCTCCCCCCACGAAGGGATTAGACTAGATCAGAGACTTCAAACCTGAGGCGCTCAGGTGGGCATGAGGGAGGGTCCCCGGATCCCCGGGAGTTGTGTGTTTGGGGGAACATGCATCTTTTCAGAGTGGAGGCTCTCAAAGGGGTCCTGGCTGCCACCCCTGGGATAAGTCTCTGTAAAGCCTTCAATGCTGCAATATCTGTACATCTATGTACCTGGGGCCACAAATAAAGCAGACCCCTCTCCAGCTGAGCACGAGATCCTAGAAACTTCACAAAGTACTCACAAGAGACCCCCACCACAGCTCACCCCAAATGGGACCTCCTCAACACATGTGATAAATTCCCAAACACGGCACACACCCTTCCCAGAAGCGCGCCTGCACGCACACTCTGATCACAAGGTCCCAGAATCTCAGAGCTGGAAGGAGCCCTGGAGTCATCTGGACCAGGTGCCTCGGTGCACAGACAGGGAAACTGAGGCCCGGAAAGGGGAGGCAGAGTTGGGGCTGGAACCCAGGTCTCCTGGTGCAAGGCCAAGCCTCTTTCCAGAAGCTTCCACCTCCCTTTCCCTGGTGCACCACAATGCACCATTTCAAATGTGACGGGGGAGGAGGGAGGACAGCCTTCTGGATCTTCGCCACCCCCAAGGAAATAGGCGGAGAAGCAGTAAGGAGGTGTTTTAAAAGCACCCACATGTTAAAGACCCAGTCCCAGCTCCCTTGGCTGGGCTAGCGTGCATGTTCTTCCCGGCCGCACCAGTTGTTAAAACACTGAAATACTCCTGTACCAGATGGTGATGTTGCACCAAGGCCCTGTGGCTCCCCCCTGAGACTCTCCCAGTTCCCCCCAAAGCTCCTCATAATCCAGCCATTAAAGGGTTAACACTCAGCACTCTAAGGAACCCCCACTCCACTGCCCCAGCCGTGGGCCAGTGTGACCAGTGAATGCCAAAGTTCCATATTGTAAATTTCACCCATGGCCAGACCTTGCGGCTCCTTATCTGAACCAAATTTCTGCATGTCAATGGTTCACACTTGAGGCTTCCCGAGGAGGAAACTAAGGTATCTTCCTCCTCAGAAGCGTGGGATTTGGAGGATCGAGTCTTTGACACTAACCATTGAACAGTCCACCCCCTCTGCCTCATGCGCTTTACCTGAGCAGGTGCATGTCCCAGGGTTCTGGTGTCCCCACTTGGCTCTGGGGCTGGAGATAATCACTGAGTGGGCCCTGCCTACATTTCAGGCTTGCCAGTCTCCGGGGCTGACGTTTCATTCCTCCCACCACTGAGAACAAGACCCTTCAGAGAAATCCTTGGGGGGACAGATGACTGAAGTGGCCCCTGGGATACTAGTGAAGATGCTAAAAATAAAGACATTCATTTCCAGAAAGGTAGATGTAATCAAAGCAGAAAGCAAAGAGAACTCTCCTTTTGATGGGTCGCAGATTAGCAGCAAAGGCATTTTAAAATTAAATGTGAGTTTTTGGATTCAGTTACAAGAAACCTCAACTTCCCACTCACTAACAGGTTGGTGCAGGCTCATTTCATCAGGATCTCAGATAAAGAAACTAGATCGGGGTTTGGTCTGCTCTGGAACAGATCTGTAGCCGGAAGCTGGAGTCTTTCCCCAGAACCTGAACAAACCCTGTTCCCTTCTTTGCCTACTCTGAGACAGGCTCAGGATGGAGTCCCCCGGGGCTGGTGCCAGGATGCACCCCCATACAATCACTTACAGGTTACACCACCTGTGAAAATAAAACAGCGTCTGCTCAGCAGCCTGCTGGCTGCTCCCTTCTGGCCTGCCTGACCACTCATTCCAAGCAAAATGTAGTCCTTTCATGGCTCCCAGATCTCCCATCTCAGGAAGCTTAGAAAAGCCACGCTTGCAAAAATCACTACAGTTGAATTCCTCAGGAAGGTGGTAGCTGCTGAACCCTGCCGGATGCAAGCCTCACCTGGTGTGCCTAGGTGACCCTCAGCAAGGGGTAGCCGTTCAGCCTCAGGTGACCCTCTCCCACCAGGGCCAAGGTGCTCACCCACTAGATCAGAACACCCAGAGACCCTCCATACAGGCTGGCCATCCCATAAAGGGTTAATCCACTCAGAGAACTGCTGGCTACTTTCAACAGCTTCTGCTGCAAGGGAGAGGGTAATAATTGGGCAGAAGCCACAATTTTGATCGCATTGCCTAAAACAGGAGCATATTTTACCCCCTCCCTGGGCACCGAGCCGAAACCTCATTTAGTTTGGGGTGCCGCTTAGGCGATCAAACACTGCAGAATGTGGGCAAATAAACGTGGTCATTCCTCAACACCCCTCCCCCCACCTACCCTCTATCCCACCAGCTCACAGACACTCCTCGTCCCAACGGCGATCCCAATACCCCCAGCCCATTTACACAATTGAGAAGAATAGCACTTACCACCACACCAGCGGATTGCAGAGGGAACGGGTGAGCCAAATTCTTGCCAACTCCTCCCTTCCCTGCAGGGTGGGAAGATGCTAACTCCCGATGACTTCGTTTGAAAGCTCAGCGGAGGTGCCTGGAAGAAAATTGTTCATTTGATTCCCCTACTCTTCCTAAAATAAAAGCAAAGCACCAGCACACGCACACACACTCGCGCGCGTGCACACACACAGACATACACACACACACACACACACACACACACACACGCAAACATCCACTACCCCTAAATCATGCAGAACCAAGACGAAAAGAAATACCACTGCCAGAAGAGAAAACTCAGACCAGTCGGTGGACAAGGCAAAGACAGTGGCTCCCTCAGACTGCCCTCCACATGGCTGAAGGTTTTTTCGCTCTGAGTCCTCTCCCCACCACCCCTCTTCCTCTCTATTTCTCTTTCTTTCTGTCGTCCGCGTCCGCGTCGGCAACTCCGGGCTGCTGGCAGTAGACGAATCAATTGCTTCCCCAGTGCCCGAATCCGTGGCAGCTGCCGCCACTGCTGCAAAACCCTGTGTGAGCAAGGGAGGGGGCAGAAGCTTCCCGGCGCAGGGGGAACCAAGCCGCCCTCCCACCCGTGATTTGTGTGTGAAGTGCCTGGAGAAAGAAAGGTGGGAAGCCCGGAGGAGAGGTTGGGCGCACCAGAGATCTCCGCTGGTCGAACCGGCAATCAGGAGATTGGCGATCAGCACCGCGGACAGCGCTAAGATGCGGCGGCGGCGGAGGGATAGGCGGGAAGCGAACCCTCAGGCAGCGAAGTTAAGTTATTGGATGGTTAGAGCAGAGAAGGGGGAGTCGTGGGGGGGTGGGGGGACGGGACTTCTCGACATCACACAGTGAAGTCAGTGACAGCCTACCTACCACACACTTGTTCTAATATTGTCGCTCACTCTCAGAACCAGGAGCTGTAGGTTCACAGCCCCTTTCCCACACACGCCCCCAGCCTTTCATTGCTCCTCTCTGCTGGGAAGAGTTTGACCCCAGCGTGGGAGCCTCCACATGGTTTTTACCCCCAAAGACTCAGCCCAGCTGACCTGTCTTCACCACATTGCTTCAGATTTCTGACCTGTATCCTGAATGCCTCAGAATTCAGAGCATGAAAGGCTTAGCAACCCTAAATTTCTAAGGGGTTTAGCTGAATAAGCATTTGACAGATTTCTGAGAACCGGTTCTAGCCCCCATACAACCTTGGAAAAGTCATTTAATGTCTCTAAGTTCCAACTGTAAAATGAGGATATGACTACCCAATTTTCCTAAACATAAAAAGCAACATGAAGAACACCAAAGTTGTGGGCTGCTAGGATCCCATAATCCATAAACTGTCCTACAACTCAAATGTTTTGACAGAGGGAGAAGGGAATTGAGAACCAGCCCACGACGTGCCAAGCCCCACCTTTCAGCATGTGGTGTGAGCGGATTGAAGTTGGGAGATTATAGGTCTAAATCAGACAATAGAGCCTCGGCCAAAGACCCATCCCAAAAATATCTGAAGTGAAATCCATAAACAAGAAACTAACAATAATTAAAAGGAGAAATATAGGGGTCCCTGGGTGGCTCAGTTGGTTGAGCTTCCAACTCTTGATTTCAGCTCAGGTCATGACCTCGAGCCCCACATCAGGCTCTGCACTGACAGCTCAGAGCTTACTTGGGATTCTCTTTGTCTCTCCCTCTCTCTGTCTCTGCATCTTCCCTGCTCTCTCTCAAAATAAACAAATAAAAATATATTAAAAAGGAGAAATATACACAGAAAAATTTATTCCCATAGCTTCCAGTGTCCCAGAACTCAAGGGCCTTATCCCTGCTTACTATGGGAAAAGGAAAGGATAGCTCAAGCAGACCAAGATCTGTTTAGGACTACGAAGTAAACAAGAGCCCTCTCTACTGGGGACCCTCTTTTAAATGTGTGTCCCACTCAGATGGCCCAGACTGAACTACCACATTTGTCACTTAATTCTCCCCCTTGAAAAGTAGGATGTAAAAAGTCAGAGTCCTAGAGATCATTTAGAGAATCAGTTTATAAATGATCATGATCATCATGATCACAATGATGGCGATGATAGTGACGGTCGTGGTGATGACCTTGATGGTGATGATGGTGATGATTATGGTGGCGACGGTAGTGATGGCAGCTATCATTTATTGGGAACTGACTATGCACCGGTCATTCTGCTACAAACTTTACATGTATCGTCTCCTTCAATCCTCACCATGACCCTTAGAGGGTATTATTATTATGCCCATTTTATTTTTTTTAATGTTTTATTTATTTTTGATACAGAGAGAGACAGAGCATGAGAGGGGGAGACGCAGAGAAAGAAGGAGACACAGAACCAGAAGCAGGCTCCAGGCTCTGAGCTAGCTGTCAGCACAGAGCCTGACATAGGGCTCGAACCCATGAACGTGAGATCTGACCTGAGCTGAAGTGGGAGGCTTAACCGAGTGAGCCACCCAGGCGCCCCTGTTACGCCCATTTTAAAGATGAGGAAACTGAGCTTCAAGAAATTAAGTCCCTTGCATAAGGTTACACAGTAAATGGCAGACACAGAATTCAAACCCAGGGTTATATAATTCCAAAGCCCATGCTGCAAAATGACTCTCTCACAGTCAAGTTCAAATACGTTCTCTGATTTTTTGGCAGGATGTCATTGAATCTTTTCTGGGAAGACCCTATGGCACAAGTTCAATCCCCTCACTTGACACATGGGGAAAGTGAGGACCAGGGAGGGTAGGGAGTTGCAAAGACAAAGGGCTGAGAAGTAGCAGAGTTGGGTCTGGAACTTAGGTCTTTCAGGTACCAGGGCCTATGTTCCAGCACCTAGGACTGTGCCTGGCACATAGTAGGCCCTCAATAAATATCTGAAGAGTAATTCAAGAACTTGGAGATTAAAGTCACACAGGACACTGGTGGCAGAATCAGGACCCAATATTTCCCAGGTCTCTTGGCTCCTCGTCCCAAGGAAGGTCTACCCTACCTCACAGCTCCCTTGGGGATTAGGTATGTATTCTGAAGGGTCTCTCTCTAATTCCTATCTCCCTTAGGAAATGAAAATAGCTACCATCTGCTAAATGTTTCCACACCTACGGTGCACTATGCTAAGCACTTTACACTTACTATCTTGAGTTTACACCTGTGCGTGAGGTGAATACTATTTATTGTCCCATTTTCAGATGAAAAGACTGAGGCTCAAGCAGGTTAAACAAAACCCCAAAGTTCACAGCTAGATAGTGGCAGAGACAGAGATGCAATCTTAGGTCTGCCCGACTCCAAGACCTGTGTTTGTGCCACCCTGTTAGTTTTGTCCCTCAGACTGGGCCCCCTAGAGGCCCCTGGTGGAGTGAAAAGGAGGCCTGAGTTGCCCCCCACACACATCCTGCTTTCAACCAGAGCAGCTGTGCTTTTAAGTGTTTTGCATACTGGGCATCTGCCCAAGCCTTCATTGAAACCCAGGGCTTTGCAGCAAAATTTAAAAATGATTATATGGCTGAAACCAGAGCTCTGCACCCTCCCTGATGACCACGCCATCTAGGAACTAGTCGCCCCTTCTCTGGGGATTTTGCCCCACCGTCCACGCTGCCCTGGTCACCATCTCTAACCCCTTATTTTGTCCTGGGAGCTCCTGGAGAGCTCTTGGCTTAAAGTACCAGCTCCTGCTGTACGTTCTGACAGATCTGCAGCAGGAAGATACCTGGGATCCAGACTCCTCAAGGCTCAGCCCAGCCAGGCTCGGATCCTCTCACAGAAGGAGCACTGCAATGGGAGTTTTCAGGGTCTCGGATTCAGCAAGCAGTCCCATCCTGTCCTTGCTCTGCTGAGGCCAGAGGCAGCCCACTAAGTCTCTCAGTCGCCCCGGGGGGGATGGGCAGTGACGGCCATGGTGACCACTGTAATCACAAAAGCTACCCACTATGCTTTGGGAGGCTCATTTGCACCACAGTATTGGTTCGGGCTCACAAGCCCAGGGGTTAGGATGGTTATAGTTTTATTTCCATTTGACAAACGAGAACACTAAGACTCAGATGCCGAAAGCAACTAGCCTGAGGCCACTTCCTTCATACGTGGTGGAACTGGGATTTGAACAGAGGCCCTCAGAGTTTATAACGATTATGCTTCACGGCATCCCTAGTTATAATGACCTCTCCCATTTACTTTCAGTGTTTATTATCCACCCAGTGACATGCTCTATCACTCCAACACTATCCATGACTTAGTACGATGAAGTTTTATCCATCTTAGAGGTGAGGAAATTAGACACAGAGAGGTCAGGTGACTTGCCCGAGGTAACACAGCTAGGAAGAGGGGGAGCTCAGGGCGGGAATCTAAATAGTTTCAGGCCCCAGGTGAGTTACTGTCTCCCAGGAAGATGGGTCCTGAGATGCAGGAGAAACAACGCTCCCATTTCACTTGGCAAGGGGGGGGCGCAGAATAATGGCCCCCAAAGACGTCCACGTCCTAATCCTCGGAAGTGGTGAGTATGTTGCCTTATCAGGCAAACAAGATTCTAGAGGCATGACTGAGTGAAGGATCTTGAGATGGAGAGATATCCTGGGCCATCGGGGGGGGGGGGGCACAGTGTAATCATAAGAATCTCAGAAGGGGAAAATGGAGGAGGAGGGTAGAGGGTGATACTGGAGTGTAGGATTGAGAGAGAGAGAGAGAGAGAGAGAGAGAGAGAGAGAGAGAGAGGGAGGGAGGTGAAGATGCTATAATGCTGGCCTTGAAGGTGGACGAAAGGGCCATAGGAACTAGCGCAGTCCCTACAAGCTGGAAAAGGCAAGGGAACGGATCCCCCTCACTGCCCCCCAGAGCCTCCAAAAGGAGCATAGCCCCTCCAACATGTTGATTTTAGGACTTCTGACCCCCAGAGCTAGAAAATAATAAATCTGTTGTTTTAAGCCACTTGGTTTGTGGCCACCTGTTATGGCAGCCACAGGGAACCAGCAGAGCCTGTCTGCCGAGGGACCTACAACGAGTCCACAGCCAGTCAGCCTTGGGAAGCCCGACTGGCCCGGAACGCAGAGCTTCACTCATATCACAGTTGTTCTAAACAATACGGTGGGCGTGCGTGTGTGTGTGTGTGTGTGTGTGTGCGCGCGCACGCGTGCGCACATGCATCTGCACACGTGTGCACATGGATGGAGCCCTACAACAGAAAGGGCTCGACCTCAGAGCGTCAGCCCGACCACCAGGCCCTGTCGCTGGATCCCACCGCCAGGGCACGCGGTGCTTTATTCGCTCCATCCTCTCTGAGAGCCTCTGGGGACATGCTATCATCAAGAACACAAAAAGGAAGAAATGTCACAGGGCAGCTTTCCAGGAGCACAACTGATCGCCGGGGATCAGTCAAAGACAAAACAAGGAAATGGAACAGAGAGACAGCGGAGCAAGAAAGAGACAGAGAGAGAATTGCTGGGTCCCCGAGACCAGCCTACGTTCCCAACAGATCCCTTCCCACCAAGAAAGAGACGGGTCTTAGGGAAGCGCATTAGCCCCCTTCAGAGAACATAGGGTAATTACAGAGAAGATGCCGCAGGACTTGGCAAGGCGAGCTTGGATGACAAGTCAACGAGGATTATTTATTAATCAGTCAGCCCGGTGGTACCAGCGAGGTACTGCCAGGGAGAAATAAGCCTGGGCTTGCCCTCCGGGGCTCTGAGCTTGATTCTCGGCTCTCCCACTCACCTCCTGGGTGAGCTTGGGCATGTCAACTGCACGCTCTGTGCCTCAGTGTCCCCATCTCTCTCACATGGTTGTCAGGATCACATGAGCAAACATATGTAAAAGCACTTAGAACGGCGCCCGGGATACAGGAAGCCCTATGGGTATCATTTTTCTTTATTACTTTCATTATTAGGATCATTATTATCGACGTGATGCATTTCCCAAAGGGTGACGCATGTTGGACTGAAATACGAAGATGATGTTAGGTGGTATGAGAGTACATATTTTTTTTAAGGTTTGAATGTTACAAGTGTATTTTTTAAAGTCCGTTTATTTTATATTTTGAGAGAGCGCACAGGGGAGGGGCAGAGAAAGGGAGAGAGAGAATCTCAAGCAGGCTCCGTGCTGTCAGCATAGAGCCCAACGTGGGGCTTGAACTCATGAACCATAAGATCATGACCTGAATATGGGGCGCCTGGGTGGCTCAGTTGCTTAAGCATCTGACTTCAGCTCAGGTCATGATCTCACAGTTTGTGAGTTCGAGCCTCACATGGGGCTCACTGCTGTCCAGCCAGCACAAAGCCTGCTTTGATCCTGTGTCCCTTCTTTTTGCCCCTCCCCTACTCATTCTCATTCTCTCCCTCCCTCCCTCCCTCCCTCTCTCTCTCTCTCTCTCTCTCTCTCAATAAACTTTTTTAAAAAAGAGATGCTTAACTGACTGAGCCACCCAGGTGGCCCGTTACATATGTATTTTTAAAGTGCATTAGAAAAATATTGTATTTCTGTTTCCAGTAGCAACAGAATGTTTTCTGGTAAACAAATGTGCTTACATTGATATAATACGGAGCAAAAATAAGTTTGCTTTTCTCTTTTATTTCTAGCGCCTCAATGGCACAATCTGCCCAGAAATCAGCCCTCCAGGCGCGCTGGGGTCACCTACCACCCCTCCCCTTAGTGACTGCGTCTCTCAGGGGGCAGCTCTAGTTAGTCCAATAAATCCAGAAGCAAAGTCTTACACCAAGAAACTAGGGGAAGAATGTGCTACCTTCTCTCTCCCAGGTCCCTTCCACAATCAGCCTCTGGTCTATGAAGAATAAACAACTAACGTTACTGAAGAGGGAGCGTCCCTCATCGGAGCGCCTACAGTACAGCGAACCCTCTCCCCGGGTCCGGCGTGCACAACCAACTCTTCCATCACACTGGGTATCCCAAGAACCAGCTCCGCCTTGTGCGTCTGTGAGCTCTCGGGGCCTAGAACCGACTTGACGTCTGCTCAATGCTAAAGAAGCAAATCGTCGTTAGAACTGTCGATGCCTTTTTCTTTTAGCTTACTGTAATCTCGGGCAGGGGGAATGTGACCACCCGAAACTGCACGTGTAGTTATAAACGGGCTACATCAGGGGTTCGTGGGATCCTGCGTGGAATCCCCATGTCTTTGAAATGAACACCTGTATAAAGACCCAGGCCAGGTCATCATCCCAGATGATCAACGCCAGAGGTGCTGGCCACAGGAAGAGAGCAGAGCAAGCTGGGAGAGGCCGGAAAACCTGCCTGAGTAAGATCTAAGCCGGCTGAATTTGGGTAAGGGGGGACAAGGAGCCGAGTGAGGAAGAGCCAGTTGAGAAAGAAGCTCAGGCATCCGGACACCGGTCGAGGCACTAAGGATGGAGGGGCTGACATTTGATGGGAGAATCTACACTTCCAAAAGTAGCTTTAGGCTGTGATGGAGAAGGAATGAATCCAGAGTAAAGGGATGGCAGGCACTGACTGGAGGAGGTGAGGTCAGGAGCCCCAGAGTGATTTCCTATTAGGTCTTTTGAAGCACTCCGCCAAAAAGACCCTCTGGCTTTTTCCTGCAATGAAGTAACCGGATTCCTCCGTTCTGTTGCCCTTCAGTCAAGGTCTCCAGGTCATTAGCTAGTGGTGGGGAGGGGGAGCTGGCCCCTCACTGAGTGGCTTCACTAGCAGAATGGTTGAAAGGGAGTTAGCTTTGAGTCCCATCTCTTCTACTCACTGGCCGTATGACTTTGGGCAAGTCACTTCGCCTCTCCGAGCCTTAGCACCCTCATCTGTAAAATGGGACGAGAGGAATACCTAGATCATTAGTTTATGGGATTATTCAATGAGATAAGACATGGAAAAGGCTTGATACAGTCTGTAAAGTGCCTGGCACATAGTAGGTGTTCAACACATCAGTTGCTATTTGCTTTATTATTTTTTTTAAGTTTATTTATTCATTTCAGGAGAGACACAGAGCGCCAGCAGGGGAGGGACAGAGAGAGACAGAGAGTGAGAATCCCAAGCAGGCTCTGTGCCATCAACATGGAGCCTGATGCAGGGCTCGAACCCACAAAACGCAAGAGCATGACCTGAGCCGAAACCAAGAGTCAGACGCTCAACCCACTGAGCCGCCCAGGCGCCCCTGTTACTGTGTTATTACTAATCATCATCATTATCATCATTCATTAGTTTTTTGTCATTCCCGTCTTCCAGATGCTGGGTACTCTCAAATGAGTAAAACTCCACCCCTCCATGCCACGGGCCAATGGGAGAGAGAGGAAAGAGACCCCCAAATGATAGAAAGGAGTGGCGACGGCTGTAAGAGAGCCAGGAGAAGCATGCTATGGGGAAGACACGTATTTCTGCGGTGCGCGTGTGGCCCGGAGAGGAGGAACAGGGTTACCTCTGCAGGAGACCTGGGAGGTGGGGGGGTGGCGGGTGGCAGGGGGCACGCCACGTGCCCGGCCTCTCAGTGCCCCGAGCGCTTCTCCCTCCCTACTCCGGCCCTTGCTCCAACATCTGGGGAGCATTTCTCCTCCAAGGAGATTTCTCAACATCACACTTACGTAATCCTAACATGACACGACAGATATCCAGCAGGCTTGAGAAAAGAGAGGCGAGCTCTCTCCCCGTGAATCTCATTTGGCTAAGCAGGCGAGGCAGTGAAAGGTGGCAGAGAAATGGGGGACCGGCTTGCAGGCGGCAGACTAGCAGTCAGATTAGCTGGCGGGTGGAAGTAAATTGTCACGGCCCACCTGGAGGGCGATCTGGTGCTCCGTGGCCAGCACCTTAACTATTATACACTTAACCATCCGACCCGTTAGACCCTCTTGACAAATGTAACCTCAGGAAATCGTTACATGTATTTACAAAGATTGGCATCACGGCGTCACTTGTGATAGTAAAAGACTGGAAACGACGTGAATGCCCAGCAATGGGAGGGTCATTTAAATAAACTGTGGCAGAGTCCACATCAGCAGAAGTGAAACAGCCGCCCACTGTCAGAGTCTTGATGTAACCCTGAAACGAAGTAATCTTTGTATTTTAAGAAAAAGTACAAAATTGTATACATAGTTTGAGCTCACTAATAAATAGGGTCCCTGGGAAGACAGAAATGCAGGAAAGAGCCTTCTACATGCATATCCTAGCCCTCCTTCAAAGTCCTGGCCAGTCATTTATTTATTCACTCAACGAACATAAACTGAAGACAGACGTACACGCCAGATGCTAGGGATAGAGAACGATGCAAACGTGATACCATCCTTTTCTTGCCAAGCTTAGAGAGTCGGAGTTCACTTCCTTCAGGGAGGCCTCTCTGATCATACCAGTCCAGACTGAGGTTCCTCTTTTCTGATCCCTGGTAGTCCCCCCAGAATTTAGGAAGGTTGATAATAGCAATTTCCCAAGACATCAGCTAACTTCCTTACATGTAGGATATCATCCATACTTAGAGCATCCCTGGAGAGTAAATCCTAGGATCGATCTCCATTTCCCAGAGGAGAAAACTGAGGCTCAGACAGAATACAATACTTGTTCAGACTCACACACCTTACCAGGTAACCAAGCAGGGACTCAGCCCACGCCTGTCCGACGCCAGACTCTATGCCCTTAACCGCCATGTTTATGCCCAACAAACACTTAAGGACTTGCTTGGGCCCCGCACAGGGCACGTGTCTGCATTCCCAAGGGCCTGTTCTGACTCCTCCCAACACTGCTGGACCCTCGTCTTCTCCCAGTGCACAAAATTCAGCCACCGTAACAGCCCGTCTCCACCGCGAACCCTAGTGTGGGGAGGGGGAGACATCTGACCATCCTAAACTGCAGGTCTAGTTATCATAAATGGTCCATGCCAGTAGTGAGTGGGATTCTCTAAGGAGCCCCAGGCTCTCCATAAACAAGGTCAGAAGGACGTAGACTAGACCATCATCCTAGAAGATGAGTGTCAGCATTGCTAGCTATAGCCTGACCACTCCTGGGGACAGGGCACCCCATCTGTCTTTTAGGTCCCTAACACGGGGTCTGGCACAGAATAAATGCCAAAGAAATAGCGGATACATGAATGACTTGAATGCATGAATGAAAAGGGACATCATTTTGCCAGCCATTTATTTATCTCCTGGATAAAAGGTTCTTCCTCTGGGCTGGATGCCTATGGTTCGCTGAGCCTAATACCATCATCACCACACCCAGGAAACTGCAAAGAAGCTGGGCGGATAGTCAGGCTACCCTGCACCCACGGCCCCTCTCGTGGCCCCGAACCCATGTAAGAGGAGTCTCGGAGTCCTGATGAGGAGCGAGGGCTGCGGGAGGGGGGCGGTTAGCTGCATTTCCCCTGCCCGGATGCCTCCAAAGCTGCAGCCACAGGGAACGCTCCCGCGCACGCAGACAGCAAGCCCAGGAACCTCACAAGAGCCCTTTCCAGCACAGGAAGCAAAGAGAGAAAAAAGCCTCAGGGGACACAAGTCTGGCTGCATTTGAAAATGCCTCCTGGTTTTTTCGAGAAACCAGTTAAGTTCCAGAGGGCACCTTTCATGAGCATTTGTACGTCATTCTCAAGTCAACCTTGAGGGGCATCGACGCAAGACCATTTCTCCTCGTTGACCTCTCCTGATATTCCCATAATTCATTGTGCGAAAAGAGAGCAGAGGTTCTGAGCCTCTCCATCCTCCTGTAAAACGTTTATAAGGATGAAAGGGGATTGAAACACATGAAACGGGGCCCTGGGTGGCTCAGTCAGCTAAGCATCCGACTTCGGCTCAGGTCATGATCTCTCAGTTTGTGGGTTCGAGCTCTGTGTCAGGCTCTGCACTGGCACTGATATTCTCTCTCTCTCTCTCTCTCTCTCTCTCTCTCTGCCCCTCCCCCCTCTAGAAATAAATACATTTAAAAAAATTTTTATTTGTTATTGAGACAGAAACAGAGCATGAGTGGGGGAGGGTCAGAGAGAGAGAGGGAGACACAGAATCGGAAGCAGGCTCCAGGCTCTGAGCTGCCAGCACAGAGCCTGACACGGGGCTCGAACCCACGAACCGTGAGATCATGACCCAACCCGAAGTTGGCCACTCAACCGACTGAGCCACCCAGATGCCCATCATTTTTTTAAAAACTTAAAAAAAAAAAAAAAGAAAGAAACATGTGGAAGAACCCAGCCCAGAGCTCAGCAACTAGAAGGCGTTCGGCAAATGTCTGCTCTGTCTGAAGGCAACAAAAATCCCCAGGACCATGGCAGTGTTATCTGGAAGAAATACCACTTTCCAGTCTAGCAAGGTAACATTTATCAGCCTGTCCTTCTCCAAATACTTGAAAGATGCATACAGGACAAGTAGGTTTTGAAGGAAGAGGGGGGGAAACTGGTGGTCATGAGGTGTTTTCCCAGACACCAGGCCACGAGGAGGTGTTGTGAGGGTACTGGACCCACAGAAAGGGTGAAAGGGGGTGCATACCAGCAACAAAAGAGGCAAAGACATATTAAAGGAAGGTTGTGCCAATTTCTCTGACGACCTCAGAGCACAGGAAACAAATGAGAGATGCGGCATCGGGAGACCTGGGTCATCACCAGCACGTGTTTGGTGAGATCCTGAGCCCACAGAGTCCAGGGTCCAGCCCCCCAGCCACGGTCCCCTGTCGCCTGGACAATAGCAGTCACCTCCACCACTGCTACCTCCCTATAACACATTGGCCGTGCATGACCCGTGGTCTAGCCTCAAAATCAAACCAGGACATACCATTCCTTCCCTGGAAACCCTCTCTGGGCTCTCCCCATTGCACTTTTAGAAAACATGGTTTTTTGGGGCGCCTCGGTGGCTCAGTTGGTTAAGAATCCAACTTATGCTTGGGTCATGGCCTCGTGGTTCACGAGTTCAAGCCCCGGGTCGGGCTCTGTGCTGACAGCTCAGAGCCTGGAGCCTGCTTCTGATTCTGTGTCTCCCTCTCTCTCTGCCCCTCCCCTGCTCACACTCTGTCTCTCTCTATCTCTCAAAAATAAATAAGACATTAAAAAATAATAAAATAAAAAATAAAAACATGGTTTTACCTAGCCCCCCCCACCTCATCTTTTGCCCTATCTCCTACCACCCTCGCTTCCCCCCCCGCCCCCCTCCCCCCACTATGCTCCAGCCTCAGGCCTCTGCTCTGTTTATCAAACATCAAAGCTTGTCTCACCTCAGGGCCTTTGCACCAGCCATTCCTCCTGCTGGACTGCACTTCCTCCTGTTCTTTGCACAGCGAGTTCTCTTCTTGTCCTCATGTGTGTTACACCACCTCCTCAGAGAGGCCTCCTCTGATCACCCTCCCTCATGGCCTATTTTAGTTGTCTGCATAGTACTTTTCAACACTTAATGGTTTACTCTTTATTCAGATAGATGGATAGAGTCTGTTTCTCTTACTACAATGCAAGTTCCAGGAGATCAGACACCTAATACTCTGCCACAGCTGTATCCCAGCACCTAGAGGAGTGTCTAATATACAATAGATGCTCAACAAAAACTTGTTGGGTGGATGGATGGATGGGTGAAGGAATGGATGGATGGACAGATGTATCCAAAAACAAGACATGAAATTTAGCCAGACGTCATATGATATGGAAGATGTCCATCATAAATCAAGTTTGCTCCCTGTCTCTGAGAGGCCCCAGGGTATTTCTTTGCTTGGCTTGCCTACCTCAACGCTCTCTCTCTTTTATTTTATTTTATTTTATTTTATTTTATTGTTTATTTATTTTTGAGACAGAGAGAGACAGAGCATGAGTTGGGGAGGAGCAGAGAGAGGGAGACACAGAACCTGAAGCAGGCTCCAGACTCTGAACTGTCAGCACAGAGCCTGACATGGAGTTCGAACTCACAGACTGTGAGATCATGACCTGAGCTGTTTAGATGCTTAACCGACTGAGCCACTCAGACACCCCTCTCTCTCTCTTTTAAAAATACCCTTTTTATGGGCTCTGTGCTGACAGCTCAGAGCCTGGAGCCTGCTTCAGATTCTGTGTCTCCCTCTCTCTCTGCCCCTCTCCTACTTGCACTGTCTGTCTCTCTGTCTTGTCTCTCTCTCAAAAATAAGCATTAAAAAAATTTTTAATACCCTTTTTATTTTGTAATGATTTCAGATTTACAGAGAAGCTGAGGCCCCTCAAAATCAAACGCTTCGCCCATCTTCCCCTAATGTTAACATCTTATGTTACGCGGTACCTTTGTCAAAACCAGGAAATCGGTGTTGGTATGATACCATTAACTGACTTCCTTTGGATTTCACTAATAGCTTTTTTTGGTTGTTCTAGACTCTGACGTTGCCTTTAGCCATCACCTCTCTTAGTGTCCTCCAATCTGTGACATTTGTCAGTCTTGTCTCGTTTCATGACCTTGACACTTGAAGAGTACTGGTCAGGTACTTTGTGGAAGGTACCCCTCCCCTTCTGAGTTTGGGCTGGTCCAGTGATACTCAGGATTAGACCGGAGTTATGGACTTGGGGGAAGACTGCCACAGAGGCGAATGCCCTTGTCATCACCTCCCATCAGTGGGGGGGGGGGGGGGGGAAGGGGGAGGTCCATAATGTTGACATGTTGACGTGACTGTGTCTCTTTTCCAGCCACATTCTTCGGACTTGTGGTGATCCATGTCTTCTTGGCCAGCATGGCTGTACCTCTCACATTTGAGCACGGGCTCTGTGGCTCTGGATTCATTGGCTCAGCAGTGCCCTTGAGGCTGGGTGGGGGCAGGGTCACACCAGACAAACAGAGAGAATCAGAGGGGCGGCAGGGCCTTTGGGGGGGTGTGTCGGTTTCCTAAGGCTGCCGTGACAAAGTATCGCCAACTGGATGGCTGGAACAACAGATTCACTCCCTCGCAGTTCTGGAGGCTGGAAGTCCAAAGTCAAGGTGTCGTGAGAGAGCCATGCTCTCTCTTGAAGGCCATAGGGAAGAGTCTGCTCCAGGCCTCGTTTCTGGCGCCTGGTGCCTGCCAACCGACCTTGGTACCCCCTGGCTTGTGGGTGCACCACTCCGGCCCCTGCCCCCATCCTCACCCGGCTCCCTCCCCTTATCTCTTCTGTGTCTGTGTCTCCATCTCTTCTTCCTGTAAGAACACTGGTCACATCGGAATTAGGGCTCACCCTAATCCAGTATGACCTCATCTTAACCTAACTAATTATATCTGCAAAGACCCCATTTCTAAGTAAGGTTACATTGGGAGGTTCCAGGTGCGTGCATTTTGAGGGGATGCTAGTCAATCCAGCGCGGGGGGGGGGGGTTGGGTAGCTAGCGAGGCGGTGGTCAAGCTCTGACTAGCGGAGCAGCCCTGGACAAATCATCCCCTCTCCTGCCTTACCTTCCCCATCTGTAAAATAGGAGAAGGTGATGACACATTGAGCTACTGCAGCATCTTTTCATCTACGATGTACTTCATAGCCGTGGGTTACGATCTGGTAGTCACGAGAATGCCTCGCAGACCTCCAGCCACAGGAAACTTAGTTAGCCAAAGGCCCCAGCTGCTACACTCTAAATCCATCCGTGCAAACGAGGCCACACTTCCCATGGGCCGCTCCCAGCCAATGACTGAGTGCGGCACGGATACTAAAAGAGGCCTGATCCGGGGAGCCCAGGCCCCCCTCTGGCAGTGGCTGGAGCACTCTTGACACCTTGCTGGAGCTTCTTTAGAGTGCAGGATAGTGGGGGGGGGTGTCTAAGACACGCCCACCCAACCCTCCCTCCCTCTCCTCTTCCGCTCAGGGTCTGATGGCTCTCCAAGGCTTCCTGGCGCCCTTCCTGTTTTCTCCCATGGGTGTCTCTCCTAATTAAATCTTTGCACATTTAAACCCAGACGCCTGTTGGGAAGACCCAGACCAGCACATCATCTCAGAAATCATCAGTTACCTTTGCCCAATCAGCACACGTATGCCTGTTCCTGATTACCCTTTGAGTAAATCACACACTGTGTGACCTCACTGTGGTCTGTGAGGTCTGAGTGGGGCTGATGCCTCCCACCACTCCAGGGGCTATAGCCAAGCCTGAGCAGTCCTCCTATTGGATTAGGGCATGTGACTAGATGCAAGCTAATGGATCCCTATCTGAAAGTTTGCTACTGCTTTTAGGAAGGAGGTGTATCTTTTACAACGGGGCTGCTACGCTGGTAGAATGTAAGTCTGGAGCTGCTGAAGAGCATCTTTACTACCCTCCAGCCTATGACTGAAAATCTATGTATGCAAAAGAGAGAGGGATGTGAGAAACTGATCCCTGATACCATTATTTTAGCACCTGGATCCAGCCATGCCTGAAGCTCGTGCACTTATCCATAACGTATGTCAATGCATGCCTTTTTTTTCTTTTAGCCTATTTGAGTTGAGTGTTCCAACTAAAAAAAAATTAAGTCCATAATTTTCCCAACACAAGTCTTCAGAGTGAGGGCCAGGGATTGCGGCTTTGAGAGAAGAACTACAAAGTCAAGTAAACATCAAGGATGGACAAAATGGATTCTTTTAATTCAATGTGTGAACTACTTTCAGAGTGTCAGAAGGATTAAAGAGAAAAAAAGAAACAACTGAAGTAGCATCCGTGGAGCCAGTTTGGCTTTGGGCTGCTTTTTAAAGAAAGCCTCTCCACAATTAGGATTTCCAAATATAATCCCTCTCTCGTTCGACAGAACCCAGTACCTAGAGAGCTATTTCTAAAAATAAGAGAAATAAAATCTGTTTTCTGATGAATCACAAACACATTTCATCTCTGATTCTTCTTCTGTTTGGGGATGAAACTCAGAAGAAGGTGTTTCCTTTCTTTTAAAACATTAAAATTTGTAGGGATTTCTATCAATAAATTCATTCTGTTCGTCTCCCTAAATGGATTTTTTTTTTGCAACTGCTCCCCTTTGGAGGGAAGGCTGATATCAGTCTCATAATATCAACCACTGTTGAGGTTGATCCTACATAGTGAAAAACATCTTCGCCAACCGTCTGCTTGCCAATAGACAAGAACCCCAACAAAGCAAGACTCAATAATCCTTTTTCTCTTAGCTGAACCCAGGGGCACCCACCCTACTGAGGCACTACAGAATTTAGCAAAACTGTGGCCTGTGAGGCATTTTTAATTCAAAGCTCAATCTCTCCCCTTTGGAAATAAAAATACATAATAAGCCATTAATGTTTAACTGCAGGCATCATTAATTAACATGAGGAGCCCAAACTTGACTATGCAATTAATTCCTCTTTCCTGACTAAATGCAAATGGCAAATGGAAAGTCTGTCTCCTATCAGGACCCTTCTGCCTCTGTTTCAGATGTGTCTCCATCCGTGGCATGGTTTTAATGACAAAAAGCAAAGGGACCTACATGTTCTTTAAATAGCTCTCTGCTCTGGCTGCCTTGACAACTAATGGACAAAGGATGCTAACACATAGTGGCATCTGTGTTCGCAAAATCAAGGAAGTTTTCCATCAACTGACTTGCTCCTCTATTCGGAAGAGAAGCAATCAGGCATGCAGGAGCAAAGCTTATGAGGGGATTTGAACCTCTGAACTTCCCTGAGCAGATGCCCAGGGATGAAGGGGACTCAAATCAATAATAACAATAACTGCCTTAATGATCACACGAACAGCAGCAGCGGTAATGACTATCATTTACTGAACACCTTCTGTAAGCCTGGCTCAAAGTCACCATTTAATATGCATAATTTTGCTGAATTCTCATAATTAACTCCAAGAAGTAGGTGCTAATGTTACTCTGCATAACAACATGATTGCAGTAGATTAGTTACAACAGTGACCCTAATTCCTCCTTCCCCTGTGCCCACAGCCTTTGCAATGTGACTTCACAATTCAAGGTGACTTTGCAGCTCTGTCCTTCAAGAGATGAAATCCATTCCTCTGCCCCTGAAATCAGGCTGGCCTGTGTCTTGCTTTGGCCAACAGATGTCACGATTCTGGACTTCAAGGGGGCCTGGTAATTTCTACCTCTTTTCTTGAGCTGCATGCCCTATAATAAGACCAAAGTAGCCTTCTGGAAGATGAGAGGCTTCATGAAACAGGCTCTCCTTGCCCAGCCAGCTCTCAGAGACCCACAGCCCCTAAGCGAGCCCAGAAAGCTCTGTCCAGCTTGGAATTTCCACCCAGGCATGCCTTATGTGGCACTGAGGTTTTGCAGTTGTTTCTTACAGATCATTACTGTAAAAATAGACTGATACCATAAGAAAATGAAGTTATAGAGAAATTAAAGTGACTTCCTAGGGGTGCTTAGGTGGCTCAGTTGGTTAAGCATAGATTCTTGATTTCTCATAGTTCGTAGGATCGAGCCTTGCATGAGCCTCCATGTTAACAGCATGGAGCCTGCTTGGGACTCTCTCTCTATCTCCTTTTCTCTATGTCCCTCCCCCACTCATTCTCTCTCTCTCTCTCTCTCTCCAAATAAACTTAAAAAAAAACAAAGTGACTTCTTAGCAAATTTCTTCTCTCATAGTAGGTATTCAATAAATATTAGCTGAATGAGCAAATGAATGAATGAGTTAGAAACAAAGTCTAGGTCTGTGTAATAGGACAGTGTGAGCATTTGACTAATAGGCTGGACCAGAATGTACATTTCTATCCTAAGTGTGTTCTCTTTCAGAATCACCCAGCACAGTACCTCCTGGCTCAAAAAATGACCCCTTCATTTCTTTTCTCTGCCACCCTTGATTTCTCCCCAACCAATATAACTCAATCCCTGCTCTATTATAAAGTCCATGGAGAAAAGAGGAAATGCAGTAAGTTAAAAAAAAAAATGTGTTTGACACAATTATAATCCACTCCTGAAAAACAAATAGGTTTCTATTCAACCTTTCTCTGTTCTACTGTGTTCAATATAGCTGGGTTCTGCCCCCACCTGCCACGTTTAATCTCTATCTTTCAATTGGCAAGTTTAGATCATTTATATTTATTGTGATTACTGGTCTATTTGAATTTCACTCTATCATCTTATTTTGCACTCTTTGGTTACCCTGCTTTTTGCATGGTTCCCACTCTGCCTTTCCTGGTATTCTATTTCCGCTGCTGCAGGTAGGGAGGTTTGTTAGAAGGGGGGGGGCGGGGAACAGTAAAGTATCCCCTAAACTAAGAAGGCACTTTCAGACTGTAAAATGAAGGAGGTAACTCCATATACTTTATGGAGTTTTATTCAAGATAATCTACTGATAAGGTGAAAATGGTAGGCTGGAGAACGATCCACAGTAGCTATATAGCTATTTTCTACAAGATTTATAGAGCAAGGGGATACGCAGAAGGGCACTGTAGTGAGGTCAAAGGGTTTGCAGGCAACTCTAAGGACCCCCATGCAGCTAACCTTAACTAGATCTGTGTCTCCACCTGCACACCAGGAAGGGGAAAATCTGTTGTCTCCAACAGATTCATGGGAGGCCAAAACAAGTCTCCTCCAATTCGAGCCTTGGGGGGCATTTCTAAGGTATGTATGTTGATCTCCAAGGTCATCAAACGTGAACAAGCTGGAGGGCCAAAGGTGGCGTCAGCACTGCCAGCACTTCTACAAGGTTGTATTTTCTTCCTGTTCTTTTGGTGGTTTCCTTCCGTTTTTTAAAACAAGTATATGTGACTTCATCTAAAACGAATCCACTTCTCTACTCTCCTCCAAGATAATATCTTAAAATAGTTTAATTCTAACCCCTCTCTACTGTCTTACACACCTTGCACTGTTTTTCCTCTGTCCCTCAAAGTAGTCACCTGTATCCCCAGAACCTGGCACCTGGCACACTGTACAAATAGACACTTATCATTTACTTAGTCTTGTATCTTATACATACACTATATTCCTGGGGTGCCTGGGTGGCTAGGTCGGTTGAGTGTCCCACTTTGGCTCAGGTCATGATCTCACAGTTCGTGAGTTTGAGCCCCGTGTTAGGCTCTCTGCTCTCAGCATGCAGCCCACCTGAGATCATCTGTCCCTGCCTCTGCCCCTCCCCCACTCACACATGTGCTTTCTCTCTCTCTCTCTCTCTCTCTCTCTCTCTCTCTCTCTCTCTCTCTCTCTCTCTCTCTCCCCCTTCTCTCTCAAAAATACATAAAAATTAAAAAAATAAATATATGCTATATTCCCTATACAACTCTATATTCTTCAAAGGATTTTCACTCTCATCAACCCAAACTCAGCAAGGTAAGCAGGAAATATTATGATCAGGATACAAGACTGAGCAGCTCAGTGTTCTGGAAGGGAAACAAGCCAGGGAGGGGGAGGCCAGTTCTCCGGGCTCTCGGCTCAGTGCTCTCAGAAGTCTCCAGGACATCGGCAGCTGAACAAGGTTTAGGGTTCCCTCTATATAAATATTTTGTTTGCATTTAATCATTGTAACAGTTTTTATGCCGGTGACAGTCTGAAAACTCATCTCTCATGCCTGAGAGAGTTCTGGGTTAGTTCTAAACTCTTCGCTCTTACTAAAAAATTTTAATACAAAATATCTATTTATCCATATCTCTAGATCTATCTATCTATCAAGATAGAGAGGGAGATTTTCTCCCAGCAGATCTGCTTACTTTGTCAAGCCTGCTGTCTATAGAACATCCTTTTCCTCTCCAGTGTCTTTCCTTCAACGCAGACCTGCTCCCTGATTTCCTTCCCAGAAGCTTCAGCCATCCACCTGCCCCACCTCTCCTTGTCACCTGGTGGTGACGTGGACAATGAAATGTTTTCATCCACCGGTGCCAGGAAATGAAGGAAGATTCTGTGGAATGCTGAATATCAACTTTAATTTTAAAAAATACCACACCCTATCTACCTGCTGTAGAGAGCTTTAATCTTCGAGGGATTAGAACATTTCAAAGGAGTGAATGGAAACTCATTTAATCTCTCCCTTCAAATATGTTCCATCAGCCTATAGATTATTAAAAGAAAAAAAAAGATGGTGCCAAATGTGAGAAAAAATAAACAAACTCAGTGTGTGCCAGCAATCCAGATTTCAAAGCTGGGCTCAGTTCTCATAATGGAAAAGAAGAGGAGGATTGTTCTTACACCAAGGAGCCAATTCCAAAGTCATTTCCGTCTACTTCCTTGTGCTTCAGCAAAGCCGCCTCCCTCAACAAAAGGTCTTACTCATTTTCTCCTCCCCTTGAAATTTCTGTACAAGTCTAGAAGAACAGGGCCCTAAATGACAATGACTGAGCACGTATCACGTGTCACCGGCTAGTCTAAGTACTTGACATGGTATATAACCCGTCCAACGCCCTATGAGTCTATGTAGGGGGCACTCGTATTCCCACTTCACAGATGAGGAAACTGAGGCACAGAGAGGCCACATACCTAAGGGGTGGAAGAGGCAGGACTTTAACCCAAGGGCTCTGGGTCTGGTACTCCACGGCCTCTCGTGGCCATGCCTTACTGTCCCTTGAGATAAATCATGGCTCTAGTCATTGTTTGCTCCTTCTCCTCATCCGCCCTGCCCAGCAGACCCTGGGCACGCAGGAGCTGACAGGTATGCACCGCAACTTGGGGCTCCCGTGTGCCTTGGGCTCACCAATGGAAGGTTCTGACGGGACATCAGAGGATGAGGGAAAAAGAGAGGTTGGGTTTTTATTCCCATGCCCCCTCCCTGCACGGGTTGGTCAACCCCCTTGGCCACATGCCACACAGCCCTGTCAGGTGGCGTCTGCACAACTTTCTCTCTCAAGGTCCAGGTAACTTTTCTCTCCCCTCACCCCCTTAAAAACACCTAAAGGGGGCAACATTCTCCTGCTGCTTCAAGCCCCTGGCCTGATGCTCAATCTGGCACATTCCCCAAAGCCCGCCTACGTCCCTGTACACAGTCCTTCCCGCCTCTGCAGGCTTTCCGGGCTGAGGGCTCCTCTGTTCCTGCCAGGCCCATGGCTGATTCGCCCACCTGGAACAATTCATCGTGATTTCCTCAGACTATTGCTTCACAGACGGCAAAGAGCCTCAGCTTCCAGAGGGAGAATGATTATCTAGTACCCTTGGAAAACGGCCACATGGGCCCCCTGGGTGGCTCAGCCAGTTAAGCGTCCAACTTCAGCTCAGGTCATGATTTTGTGGTTTCTGAGTTCAAGCCCCATGTCGGGTTCTGTGCTGACAGCTCAGAGCCTGGAGCCTGCTTCGGATTCTGTTGTCTCCTTTTCTCTCTGCCCCTCCCACATTCATGCTCTGTCTCTCTCTGTCTCTCAATAATAAATAAATGTTGAAAGAAAGAAAAGGAAGGAGGGAGGGAGGGAGGGAGGGAGGGAGGAAGGAAATGGCCATGGGCCCATCAGTACCTCTTCCAAGACTGAATGAAAACATTGAAGTCACTCTTTCTAGAACTATCTATGGAGTGCCTTCTAGATACTAGACACTACCCGGGGAATACATCTGTGGTTGGGACAAGCAGGGTCCCCCCTTGAGGAAGTGTAAACGTCAGGGGGAGAGATTCGGGCCCTATACAGAATAAACGAGAAACAGAACGGTACTGTGGCTGTGGATGGTGAGCGGAGGGCAGGGCTTCGGACAGGGAGGCCCCCGCAGATGAGCCGCACTTACACCTGAGCGGAGAGAGGGGGTGGCCCCAAGGGAGGCGATGGGTCGGGAGCGTGTGTGGTGCACAGTGCTCCCAACGCAGGAGACCGTGCTTTGGAAAGCGCAGAGACGGGAAGGATGGCAGGGGGGTGGGCACTCTAGGTCGGGGGCTGATACAGCTCTGGGGCGGCTCAGAAAAGCAGGGAAGGGGCGTTTTCGTCATTGCAGAGGCTAGGAGGGCACTCCTGGCACGCAGTGTGAGGATTCTGAGCGGCCCTGACCGTGAGGACTGTTCGGCCCTGAGGGTGAAGTGAAGTCGGCAGCTACGCCAGCCTCCTGCCACCTTCCGAGAAGTCTGTCTACACCAGTCTGTCTACACCAGCTCACATCTGACAGGAGGTGACGCGGGCCTGGGAGGTGGGAGGGAGAGGGGCGGAAGGGGGTTTGCCCCCGTATTTCTCAGGGGACAGCACGGAGATAAAAGGAAAGGGCAGCGGCAAGCAAGAGAGGATGGTGTGGGAGAGGGGAGGACATGTTCTTTTTTTCATTTTAGAGCCAGAGAAGATCATTCTAGAAAGTAGCTGCCATGGGGCGCCTGGGCGGCTCAGTCAGTTATGCGTCTGACTCTTGATTTAGGCTCAGGTCATGGTCTCCTGGTTCGTGAGTTTGAGTCCTGCACTGGGATTCTCTCTTTCCTCCTCCTTCCCCTCCCCTGCTCATGCTCTCTCTCTCTCCCTCTGTCTCTCAAAATAAATAAACTTAAAAAAAAAAAAAACTCTTAGAAAGTAACTTCCACCACTGCAGAGCAGTGTTTTTCAGACTTCAAGCCAAGACCCACAGTGAGAACTACGTTATTACATCCCTACCCAGCTCCCATCCACGCAGGCCATCCCTACCCAGTTCCCATCCACACAGGCCATCCCTACCCAGTTCCCATCCACGCAGGCCATCCCTACCCAGTTCCCATCCACGCAGGCCCACGGATGTGTGACTGATGCAAAAGTTTACTTTGGGGGGAGATTTGTTGCACCATCCGTGAGGCTCCGTTCTATTCTGTGCTGATTTCTATCCACTAACTCGACGGCAATACTCACTAAAGAGATCTCACTCCTTGGTGTGAAAAGCGACACTGAGGACACAACCAGAAGAGAGCTTTGTTTTTCACTACTATTACTTATTTTTATTCTTTTTCTTTATTTTTATCGCAGTAGAGTTGACACGCAGTGTTACATCTCAGGGGCGCGACGTTGTGATGTGACAACTCCATACATCGTGCGGGGTCACCTGTCGCCAGACAGCACAATCACAGTCCCACTGACTAGATTCCCTATGCTGTGCCTTCCATCCCCGGGACTTTCTCCTTCCACGGCTGGAAGCCCGTGTCTCCCACAACCCTTCACCCATCTCGCCCATGCTGCCCTCTGGCAACCACAGGTTTGTTCTTCATAATTATGAGAGTATTTTTTAAAATTTCTTTTGGAGAGAGCACAAGCGGGGGAGGGGCAGAGAGAGGGGACAGAGGATTCCAAGCGGGCTCTGCACAGACAGCAGTGAGCCCAATGTGGGGCTCGAACTCATGAACCGTGAGATCATGACCTGAGCAGAAGTCAGCTGCTCCACTGACTGAGCCACCCAGGCACCCCTGTAATTACGAGAGTATTTTAAAGATAAAAAATGTGATTAACGCGTTATGTTGATGAGCATGGGGGGAAATGAGCACTTTCACATACTATTAATGGAAGCAAGAATTAATGCAATTCCATTAGCGGGCCCTTTGGCAGTTCTTATCAATATTTTAAATGCATAGGCCTTTGACTCAGCAATTTCACTTCCAGGAACTTCTTACATATTTATTCACACATGTGCCCAAAGACGGATGTGAGAGAATATTCACGGCAGCGATGTTAGTGGTGATGACACCAGGCAGCAAACAATATAAACGTCCAATAGGAGACTGATACAATGGATTATGGGACATCCTCACAGAATTCTAAGCAACCATGAAAATAAATGAGGCAGGTTTATATGAACTGAAATGGAAGAGAGTCCGAGATGTCTCATGTAGTTGAAAAAGCCAGGGCAATAGGCTGATAGTTGTTGAGCTGAATGATGAGAAAGGCGGGGGCTGGGGTCCTGGACCCTCCCCTCTACTTCTGTATATGTGTGGATTTTGCCATAGTTAAAAAGGTAAAAAAGACAAGTGCCCAAACTATGTTCGATCTGCTACCATTTGTGTTTAAGCCAATTTGCTCTAACAGACAAGAGGACCCACAGGAGACCTAGAGAACAGAGGTGGGAGGGAGATTTTTAACCTCATACGCTTTCTACCCTTTTCCTTTATAACCATATGTACCTTTGATCTGTGTGTTTGTGTACTTGAGAAGAAGATAAAAATAAAACTGATTGACTAACCTCAGCAAGGACAAACACCATTTTACCTGAACTCAACATGATCAGGAATCACGTCTGAAAATCAAACAGGCTCATTCACGATGCAGCACGTACTCCTAACTTTGACCCCCCCACTAGCCCCCACCACGTCACGACCTTTGGGGGGCGTCCTGAGCAAACAGGTTAAAAAATGGAACCGTGTTCCTTTGCGTTTTCCCGCCAAAGCACTGTTTCCTTGAATTGACGCGGAACAAAGATGGGGCCACAGGGGACCCCGATTACGCCCAGGTCATAACTGGAAATGATTTCGAGCTTAACTTGTTCAGTCCCCTCACTTTCAGAATGCCAGACTACGATGCAGCCACCCCATTTCTCAGGGTGTACCTGAGAGAAGAGGCCTGGACCAGGATGCTCATTCCCGCACGGTTTAGAACACGGTTTAAAACTAGAAACAGCCTAGATGCTGTAAGAAAATGGCTACATAGTGACACTCCTGTATCATGGAATACTGTTATGGACTGAATGTCTGTGGGCTCCTCCCACCCCTCCACCCCTACCAGGTTCACAGGCTGGAGCCCTGACCCCAAGGTGGGGCTTTGGGATGTAATTAGGTTTAGATGAGGTCATGAAGGTGGGGCCCCCATGATGGGATTAGTGACCTTGGAAGAGGGTTCTCTCTTTCATTCGTTCTCCATTCTCATTCTCCCTTTCTTCCCCCCTCTCCCTTCTTCCCCACCCCATACCCGCACTGTGAGGACACAGAGAGAAGCCAGAAAGAGGGCCTCGCCCAGAACCAAATCAGCCGGCACCTTGATCTTGGTCTTCCTAGTCTCCAGAACTGTGAGTATAAATGGCTGCTGTTTAAGCTACCCAGCCTATGGGCATTTTGTGATGGAAACTCAAGCTGACTTACAGAAATAGCATGAAGCTATTTAAAAATATAAGAATCAGGGCACCTTCGGCTCAGGCCATGATCTTGCAGTCCGTGAGTTCAAGTCCCACGTCAGGCTCTGGGCTCACAGCTCAGAGCCTGGGGCCTGCTTCCGATTCTGTGTCTTCCTCTCTCTGCCCCTCCCCATCTCCCACCCCCACTCATGCTCTGTCTCTCTCTGTAAGAGTCACCTTGGGAGTCACCTTGGCATGGCGACTCAGCAGCCATTTTGCTGTGGGTTGGGAAAACACCATGCACTGATGACCCCCACCCCTCGCCTGCAGACCTGGAATGTTCCGCTCCAGTTTGAAAACAGCCAATCATGAAGCCCCAGCTTCCCATCACCCTGACAGAGGAGGCAACCTATCCCATCCCTCCATGTCCCTAAAGTGCCCTTATTTGGTGGTCTGCCCTCCCAGGACCGGACCGGAAGTCTTTCGCCCATAAAATACCTCGCCCCTCCTGTACCAGGCGCGACTTCCCTGACTCCCCACTCCAGAGTCATGGAATCTCACCCGGGAATTGCAGATCCCAATAAAGGCCTTCTTGGCTCCATAACTTGGTCTCTTTCTTTCCTTTCATCTTTGCCTCCATCCATTAAATCTTACACTCTCTCCCTCTCAAAAATAAACATTAAAAAAATTGTGTTGAAATATAAGAAACATGTGTTTACCAACACGGAAAGAACTCCTAGACATTTCTGGGTGGAAAAAGTGAGTTGTGTTTATAATGTTATAGTATCATACATTTATGTAAAAGACATCCGTATACTAAAATATGTGTTAATATGCAGATGCACAGAAAATTTTCTGGAGACATAAAATCTAACAATTGATGGGATACTTCAGGAGCTCAGAGGAGTCACAGTCAAAGGGGATGTTGGCTCTGTAAATTTTTTTAAATTTTTTTTAGTGTTTTATTTATTTTTGAGACAGAGAGGGACAGAGCATGAGAGGGGGAGGGGCAGAGAGACAGGGAAACACAGAATCAGAAGCAGGCTCTAGTCTCTGAGCTGTCAGCACAGAGCCCAATGCGGGGCTCGAACCCATGAATGGGAGATCATGACCCGAGTCAAAGTCGGAGGTTTAACCGACTGAGCCACCCAGGCGCCCCTATAAATTTTTGTTTTTTATAAAAAGCTATTTCTTTATTACTTGTGTAATTAAAAACTATTTCAGGATATATCCCCTCCAAAGTGTTCAGAGAGAATGGCCTAACCCCAGGCCACATAATCCGTCAACTTCGGGGCTACTTTTAGAATCGAAGTTGTAAAATCCGCCTGGCAACCTGGGAGTTTTTCCTCCTACCATTAAGCTCTCCATCTTAATTTTGAGACCAGCAAAAATTACATTCTGCTCAAGAGAGAAGAGGGCGGGGCTCGCATCCCACCAGCACCAACGCGGGGATAGTGTTTTCATGCACTAAACGTAGCCTGGTTAGATCTCGACAAGGTTAGCTAAGACAATTAATTTCAAAGCCTTACAACTGACAGCAATACACAAATTAGCTTCCGCATCAGCTTTAGGAAACTAATTTCATTACAATGAGGAATTCAGAAGGGAGTCCTGATGCCTTTTTAAAAAGTGAGATGAAACTTCAAAGTGAGAGGGAACTAGTTTCTAGAGCAACTTCATAATTATACCACAAAGACCGTGTTTACCTTTAAACCCAACACTCAGTAGGGATAAGATGGAAAGAAGAAAGAAGTCTCAAAGAACTGTCAGCATGAAATCTGCAAGAGACATTCATGAGAGGAAAATAAGAGATTAAAAGTCTCAGCAAGTTTAGTCTAAATTATAGCAAGGGCTAGCAATTATTTATTCAGTCAAAATACACTGAGTACTGACTGTACCAGGCATTGTTCCAGGCACTGGGGAGACAGCAGGGAACGAGATGCACAAAAATCCTGTCTTCGTGGAGCTGATGTCCTGGCAATAAACGTAAGTGTTACAATCATCTGGGCAGGTGAATAGGGAACATCAGGGCAGGAGGTTTTGATGTGAAATACACTGAGTGGTCAGGGGAGGTCTCACTGCAAAGGTGACATTGGAACAAACACCTGAAAGAGACAAAAGAGCGAGTCCAGCAGATATGTGAGGGAAGTTTGCTCCAGGCAGAGGGAGTGGCAAATGCAAAGGTCCTGAGGTAGAGACATACTTGGTATATGTTTAAGAAGCAGCAGAAGGCTAATGTGGCTAAAGCATAAGGGAAAAATGAGGAGGTAACAGGAGGGAGGAAGCCAGGAGCCAGCTGGTGTGGGGCGCTGTAGGCCCTTGTTATGACCTGGACTTTTACCAAGAGAGATGGGAGCCACAGAAGACGTTAGAGAACAAGAGTGACATGACCAGCACTGGATAGTCGGATGGGGAGGACTGACTATCACTGACATTCACTGAGCACTTACTATACACCAGGCACGTGACTAACTCGTTTGCTCCACGATGCGGCTAAGAGGCAGGTGCTATCAGTACGCCCCATCTGTGGATGAGGAAAACGGGCCGCAGGGAGCGGTGGCCGCACAGTCAGTGACACCCGAGCTAAGATTTGGACCCAATCTGTTCCCTGGCCGGGCCCTTTGAACCTACTCTATGTAATCTGCTGCTCTTTGGGTAGGTTTGGGGAACAAAGTCGCCGTGTGGGGATGCCAGGTGCCAGAGGCAAGGTGGCATCTCTGTATAGAGAGGAAAGCATTGAGGGGAGAAGGGCAGGACGAATGTGCTTGGGGAGGTGACCAAGGAGGCATCACGAGTCTCTAGTTACAATGAAGCCCAGACATAGTTCTAGCTCCTGACTTCTAAAAGACTTCCCAGATTCCATACAACCCCCTTCTTTTTTATCTGAGCTGCCTTGGATGAATTTCTGTTCCTTGGAACTAAATTAATTCCTAGATGCGCCAGGCACCACGGGGACTGAAACGAGGTGTGGTTCCAGCCCTCCAAAGGTCTACAGTCACCTCGGTGTGAAGATCTCGGGTTGGGTTGTTGTTTTTTTAATCAATCTTTTTTTTTAATGTTTATTTAAAAAAAGAGAGAGAGAACAAGCAGGGGAGTCAGAGAGAGAGAGAGAGAGAGAGAGAGAGAGAGAGAGAGAGAATCCCAAGCAGGCTCCGTGCTGTCAGCACAGAGCGTGACATGGGATTCGATCTCACCAACCTGTGAAATCAAGACCTGAGCAGAGAGCAAGAGTCAGACGCTTGACTGAACCACCCAGGAGCCCCCGGGTTTGGTTTTGGTTTTTGCTTTTTTGACACAACATTTATAAGTTTATACAGGAGGTTACATCAAGCATTCCACTGAACTCTTTATATGCATTCTTTTTTTAAAAAAACTTTTAAAATATTTTAAAAATATGATTTATTGTCAAGTTGGCTAGCATACAGTGTATACAGTATGCTCTCGACTTTGGGGGTAGATTCCTGTGATTCATCACTTACCACAACACCCAGTGCTCATCCCAACAAGTGCCCTCCTCAGGGTCCATCACGCATTCTCCCCTCTCCTCATCTCCCACCAATCCTCAGTTTGTTCTCTGTATTTAAGAGTCTCTTGTGGTTCACCTCCCTGTCTGTTTGAAATGATTTTTCCCCATCCCCTCCCCCATGGTCTTCTGTTACATTTCTCAAGATCCACAAATAAGTGAAAACATGCCTTCTAGGGAGTAGACACTAATCAGCTCCATTCTACAGATGAGGAAATGAAAACTCAGATGTGACGTCCTTTACCCAAGGTGACGGTGGCCCTTCAGCTGCGGTGTGACAGGCTCTATGGGCCACAGTCTGAAGCGCTGAGCTTCCCCACATCGCATGTCCCTGCTCTGCTCAGTGAGGCAAAGTCGAGCTGCGGGGCCTTCACTTGCCCAATTCTACCCTTGCACTGAGCAGAAGTAATCTCCCAGTCATGCATAACTTCTCAGAGCCAAAAGTGGGGGGAGCTGGCTTTGGGGCATAAACTGGAATTGGGGCATGATAGCATGCAGAGTTAAAACACTATACCTGCCTCCTTACCACTTCCATGTTGCATTATCTTTTGACTTCCCACAGATAAGCTCCTCCCTGTCAGGCTGGGACCATGCAGACTAGCAGCAGGGATGTCTGATGAACAGAGAACTTCCAGGGAATACAGAGTCTTCAGAAAGAATTGACTTGTCTCTCTCAAACCAGCAGCTGAGAAATTCCTCTCAGAGCAAACCAAAGTCCCTTTGTGCATCAGACAATTCCACAGAGCGAGCAGGCTCCTAAGGGCTGTTTTCCAACCAGGAAAACAGACACCGCTCTATTTCAAATGAAACTTCACATAGGAAATTGGTTACATGGGGGATGGAAAAGGTCAGAAGCCGACAGGGGATGGCAAGACCACTCAGAGGTTGGCCAAAGCAAAAAGCCACAATTGTCCCTAGGTCTAGATAGACAGAGGGAGGAGGAGGTGTTACCAGAGCTGAGGGACCAGCGTCACAAGGCAAAAGCTAGAACTGTAGGAGATAGACATTGCAATAACAAAAAAAAGTCTCAAAGTAGACAGAGGTAGAAGGGAAGCAACACCCCAGATTCTCTCTTCCTCCCACTCTCCAATAGCCAAAGTCTCCCACTGGCTGCCTGCAGGCAGATGTAGGGACCCTAAGAAGTGCAGCCCAAAGTACCCCCCCCCAGGTTAACAGCACAGGGGAAGGCCAGCAGTGAGTCTGAGGACTCTGGCCCGGGACCACCACAGCGTGCCTTTATGAATGCATTCATTCACTCAGTGAACGCTTCTGAAGTGCACACCTTGTCCGAGGCATTAAGTCAGGTGTCCAGAACCTACAACACTAATAATACTCAGACACCCCCTTGAGAGAGAGTTATTTATGACCGTATTAATGGTGGGCTGGTAGTGGAGATGACGTATGAGGCAACCTGGGAGGAGCCTTGGATCTGGAGTCCCTTCACTGAGATGACACTGAAGCTTCATCTCCAGGGATGACAAGGGTCTGCCGTGCGTGGAGGCACCTGTTGTTCTCACCTGCTTGGTATCCGATATTCTTTGGGGGATGGCCATTCATCTACTCTCAAGCCCCGTGGGTGATTTTCCCACTGGGTGAGCACATGACCCAAATCTGCCTAATCGGCACATTCCATTTCCCTGACCACAACAATTGGACGGAGCCCGGACACGTGACCGAACTGACCCAATGAGAGGCAATCCTGGACTCTCCCAGGACCCTTAAGTGACATGGAGCTCTGTGTCTCCTGGTGGTGCTGCCCTGCATGGAGGTGAGCCTGGACCGTGGGCGGAAATCTTGCCACCAGCAAGAATGAACATTCCGGAGAATGAAGCCAACATGGAGGAAAGTGAGCTGAGAGAAAGAGAAAGTCCTGATGGTATCTTTTGAGTCCTGGGATCCAGCCATTCCTGAAGCCAATAATTTTCAGTTATTTGAAGAAATAAAAGTGGCTTTTTGCTTCAGCCCTTTTATATTGGGTTTCTGTCACTTGTAATTAAAAAGGCCTTGACTGGTAAGATGAGAAAAGGCAGAGGAGATAGGGCTTGTGAGGAGAAGCAGGAGGGGGCGGCGTATTCAAGGAAACACAGACAGTTGGATGTGCCTGGAGGCTGGAAATGTATAAAAAGAGGGGCACCAGGGTGGCTCAGTCAGTTAAGCGTCCAATTTTAGCTCAGGTCATGATCTCGTGGGTTGTGAGTTTGAACCTGCATCCAGCTCTATGCTGACAGCTCGGAGCCTGAGTCTCCTTCCCTCTCTGCCCCTCCCTTGCTCGTGCTCTGTCTCTCAAAAATAAATAAACATTTAAAAAAAATTTTTAAAGAAATTTATAAAAAGAATGGGGGCAGTGGCGCCTGGGTGGCTCAGTCGGTTAAGCATCCAACTTCGGCTCAGGTCATGATCTCGTGGTTCGTGAGTTTGAGCCCCACGTCAGGCTCTGTGCTGACAGCTCAGAGCCTTGAACCTGCTTCAGACTCTATGTGTATCTCTCTCTCTCTGTGTATCCCTTCCCCCCTCAAAATAAATAAACATTTAAAAAAATGAAAAGAAAAGAAAACGGGATGGGGACAGAAGGTGAGTCCGGTAAGGTGGATGTGGACCTGAAGAGCCTTGCACCCTCAGTGGAGGACCCTGAACTTCCTCCACAGAGACCAGAGCTTCTACAACTTTCTACTTTTATCTCAAATAACCAGCAAGAGTTCCAAGTACCTCAGGATTATGCCCAGTCTTGTGGTGAGTAAAACACAGACGGTTCCTTCCCTCAGCGGGCTTACCATCCAGCTGGGGGACGAGGAGGCAAAAGGGGGAAATCTATCACTGATAATGTAACAATATGAATATTTATTATTTATGATGTGCCAGATACGCACTGTGTCTACAGAGTTGTTTCTCATGGAACCCACACACCCCTCTGCGAACTCGGTGCTGTGACATATTTTACTGATGATGCAGCTAAGGCTCCGAGAGGTTGAGTCACTTGCCTGAGGTCACAAAGAGCTAGAATTTGAACCCAAGGCAGTGTGACGGCACAATCCACATTCTCAATCCCTTGTGCTGCGCGGACAGTTGAGTTACAGATGGAATGGGAAAAACAGGGAAAGAGGTCAAGATCAAGAGTCTGTAACCGAGCTGTAAATGGCTCTGCCCTGAGTCCCATCTTGGAAGACAGCCCCGGTCTGTGGGTCACAGGTCCATGTGGCAAACAGCCTTTTTACCCCCCAGTGGGCATCCTCATGGGCTTGGGGGCCACACGGCCCTGCTGAGGACGCAAGCAGAGCCCTTGTTAAAGGACACGGAACTTGAAACGCAAAGAGAAGCAGCAGCCGCTGACCCCACCTGTCACAGAGCCCCATCTTCCCTGGCTGGCGCCCCCTTTTCCATGGCCGTGACTGCCTGCTGGCGGGCCCTGCAACCCATTGTAGGTTTCCCACGCCGCAGTAGGCTGCACGGGGTGTAGTTGCTTTTTATTTTGGAGAAGGGAGACCGGAGTAGATTCTGAAGGCCACTCATTGCTCACCCACCACGTTCCCTCATCCTCAGAGGGTGCCTGCGCGTGCTGGCTCACACTCACTCACACGCACACACACACTGCCCCCTGTTGATGCCAATTACGCCCATCCTTCAAAGCCCCCTGAAATCCCACCTCCTCTGATAAGTTTTCCTCGAACACCCAAACCGGAACTCCCTTTCGTCTCAGAACCCCAAGAACCAGAGTCACCTGGAAGACACCAGGTTCAAAGAGACCACATGGCACAGAAATGTCAAAAGTATCTCTTTTTGAGAGGGGGGGAGGGAAAGAGAGAGAGAGACACACACACACACACACAGAATCCAAAGCAGGCTCCAGGCTCCAAGCCATCAGCACAGAGCCCGACATGGGGCTCGAACTCATAAACCAAGAGGTAATGACCTGAGCTGAAGTCAGATGCCTAACCGACTGAGCCCCCTAGGTGTCCCAACTAGTTTATATCTTTAAACAATGTTCATGATCTCCCACATCATATTGCACGTGCGTGGTATTTTCCTACCATGCCTGGCAGAGTGCTGAACTCAAATTTAATTTCATTTCATTTGCTGTCGGTTGTTGAATGCTTACTACACGCCGGGGGCCGTGGTGTGGGCTTCCCATATATTGCTGTATTTATTTCCCATCTGTATCCTGCAATATAGCTATTAATCCTGTTTAACAGACGATGACACTGAGGCTTAGAGAGGCTATTCGGCTCGCCCAAGGTCACACAGCTGGTAAGCAGCAGAGGCAAGACTTAAATCAGAGTCTCTGTGACAGCGATTCTGGCTGACCGATCACCACTGTAACAGAGTAACGGTCAGTGGGGAGGCAAGGAGACTACCTACATCTAAAATCTAGAAACTGATGAGGTGGATGCTTGAGGCGTCATGTTTCATCTCATTAAATGTGGCGTTTCGGGCCCAGCCTCCATGGGGTGACTGCCAAGGTCCGAGCCAGGCTGCGGCGGCGGCCGGGACAGGTCCACGCTGCCTGCACATGAGCCTGCTGGGCAGCCCCACGTGACTCAGCACCTGGAAACATGTGCTTCTTTAAATAGATCCTGCTGCCAGCTGGTGCTCGGGGCCGATCAATGACTTACCTGTCATGGGAGGGCGGCTGCCTGGGGCTTGCTGAGCTGCTGTGCTGGTGCGGAGCCGAAGGACGTAAAAGGCACCGGAGGAAGGTCGCTGGCCACTGTGACCCTGCCAGAGAGTTAAGACAATGGCCACTTGAGACAACACCCAGAATCAGAAGGGTGGTCTGCGCCCATCCCCCCAGACTGGTCTGTAGGGTTTAGCGCCACACCCCTCCTTCCTACCAAAGCCCCTACAACTTTATGGAGGAGCCAGGAGCAAAGTGGATCAGGGTCAGAGGACCTAGGTTCAAATCTCAGCTTTGCTGACCTTGGACAAGTCCTTCGCTTTCCTATCTCCTCCTCCATCAAGCCATACTGTACAAAAGCGAGTCAGGAGGCAGAAGAGAACCCAACGGCTCTCCGTGGAGGATTGGTCAAGTGACTTCCGGTCCTTCCATAGCATGGACACGCAATAGACATGTGCCAAGAAAAAGCCGTCCCTGAGCAAGGCGTGGGACAGGGAGCTGCCCCCTGAGTGTTTTACGTGGTGTCCTACATAGACATGTGCACCAGAATATTCATAGACCAAAAGAACACACACGCGCGTGCACGCGCACGGGTTCTGGTGAATGGAGAAGGCTTCAATTTTGTAAAAAGAAAAAAAAATTCAAGGAGACAAAATTAAGTCTTTAATTTATCTTTTACTCTATGTTTTTTAAAAAAAAAAGTTTATTTCACTATTGCAAGTTTCTGAAACAATCTTCAGGTCGGCAATGAGAATCACACATCCATGCTCCATAAAGAGCAAGGTAAACCCTAGATAAACGGGGTCACCAAAGACACAGCCTGTCCCCAGTGGCCACAAGCGGGGTGGTCTGCACCAGCCCCCAGCCTCTCTGAGCTTTGGCTCCTGCTGTTTATCAGCGGCGTTTGCCCAGGGCCAGGGAGGAAGACCAAATACAGACTTTGGAAAGCACAAGTGGTGCCCATTGTTGTTAATAACTTCTTCCATGAAGCAGAAGAGTGAGTCTGTAAAGGGTCAGCCAGATAAGTTTCTGGGACTTTCTCTTTGAAGGCATTTTTTTTTTTCAAAGGCATCCCAGCATTTTGTGTGACTTGAATTCCGCAAGTACCGGTTTAGGGCAGAGCAGAAGGGGGCTGACGGCCCAGCTGCATCATCCACAAAGGCAAACATCCAAAGTCCTGGTTCCGTTATTGGTAAAATGGCCACAGTAATAGTTCACAGGGATCTTGTGGGAATTAAGTATGTGAAACTTTTGAGCACAGTTAGCACCTACTATGTGCTCCATGGGTAGAAGCATTTTTCTTTTCTTTTTTTTTAACATTTTATTTATTTTTGAGAGACAGAGAGAGACAGAGCATTAATAGGGGAGGGCCAGAGAGAGACACACAGAATCCGAAGCAGACTCCCGGCTCTGAGCTAGCCGGCAGCACAGAGCCCAACGTGGGGCTTGAACCCACAAACCATGAGATCATGACCTGAGCCGAAGTTGGATGCTCAACCAATTGAGCCACCAAGGCATCCCAGTAGCATTTTTCTCTTCAATTCTCTTCAAGTTTCCTTACAATTACACCACAAGCCATTTTGCTTTTAGGATCTAGGTGTTCCATATGCAATTCAGAAAACCCACAACCCCTGGATGGGAAATGAGTGTACCCCCTGTCTTATCTGGGGTTCCCCGGACAGCAGAGCGTGGGGCAGACACGTAAGTGCTCTGGGGAGCCCGACCGCAGGGAGCAGGAAGGGACAGGCGTGGATGGCATGCGTTATGAAGCTGGGGCCGGGCTGACTGCTCAGGATGATGGAAGTCCTCAGAGAGGCTGCACCTTCGAACCATCCGTCTGGGGCCAGAAATAATTTATGACACCCATGGGGTGTCAACTCCCACCCCCCAACCGCCACTTCTTAATTTCATGGAGGTGGGTATCAACGGGACTTCCCGATGCCTCGTGCCTCAGTGCATATAAGGGGCCAGAGCAGCCGCCAGAGCAAGAATGACAAGAGAAGAATGGTGGCAACAACCATTTTCTCTCAGACCATGAGGACGTCGTGAACCAAGCCCACTCTGGCCAGAAAGAAAGGCAGCAGCGCAGTTCATGGAAGGCACAGATGCGCGGTCTGCTGCCCCTTTCATCCAGGTGAGAGCCCAGATTTGCCCCCTTACAGAGCCACACTAGGTTGCCAACCTGGCACCGTTAGTGTGTAAAGTGCATAGATCCTGTCTTGACCGCCGTCTCAGGAGGGCACATCCTCTCCCACTGAAGGTCCCTCTAAGGACTGACACAGCCCAGACGTTCTCAGTTCTCTGCTCCGAAAGGCTGCTTGCTTGGGCATCATTGCCTCCAGCCTCTTGCAGAGCTGTCCTTCAGGAGTGGCATTTCAATGTGAGATCCTGGGTTTTTTATCAAAGGACGCGATGGACCACCACAGCCGTGCCAAATCTATTCTTGCTTCTGCTGGGTTTTATTTGGGGTGGCAAGCCGTGGCATTCGGTGCCCCCTGTTTAAATTCCTCTTGTGTTAGTCATTCATTTATTCAGCAAATATGCACTGAGGGAATCAGTACAAAGAAAAAAACAATCTAATTGCAAAAATGGTTAAAGGGCGATAAATAGTTCATAGAAAATAAAACAGAAATGACTCTTAAGCATTTGAAGAGATGCTCGGTTTTACTCAGAAAAAAAAGAGAAATGCAAATGAAAGCCACATGTAGATACCATTTGCCCCATCAGATTGGCAAAAATCCAAAAGGTTAATGAAACATTTTGTTGGCAAGGTTGGGGGGAATCGGTATTCTCGAGCACTTCTGGTAGGAGTGCTCCTATGGTGCATAATTTGACAGCATCTATCAGAATTATGAAAGCGGATATTTGACACAGCAATTTCTCTTCCGGGAATGTATCCTACAGCGATGTTAGGACTTGTGTGAAATGATGTATATACAAGGTTGTTCACTGCAGACTTGTAGGAGCCAAATACTGGGAACCATGCGGATGCCTTTGAACAGAGACTATAATATATATTATTAATTATATTATTATACTCATATATAATATATATTATATATCATATATATAAGAATATGTCCAAGCAGTGACATGCTATGTAGATTTTTTAAAAGAACAAAATATCAAAAAAAAACAAAAAGAGAGAAAAAAAAGAACAAGATATCTCTCATAGGGAAGCCTGGGTGGCTCAGTAGGTTAAGCGTCCGGCTTCAGCTCAGATCATGATCTCACGGTTCGTGGGTTCGAGCCCTGCGTCGGGCTCTGTGCTGACAGCTAGCTCAGAGCCTGGAGCCTGTCTTCGGATTCTGTGTCTCCCTCTCTCTCTGACCCTCCCCTGCTCACGCTGTCTCTCTCTCTCTCTCTCTCTCTCTCTCAAAAATAAATGAAACATTAAAAAAAATAAAAAATAAATAAATGTTTTATCTCCAAACATTAAAAAAAAAAAAAACCCACAGGAGAGGGATCATCAAGTTCATTTTACAGATGACAACCTGAGCCTCCGAGAGATGGATTACTTGTCTGGAGCCACACAGCATAAGCGGCAGGCCTGCTGCATCGGTTTTCTACTGCTGCTAACAAATTACCACAAACTTAGTAACTCTAGACAAACAGCTATATCTTACAGTCCTGAAGGTCAGGTGTGCAAATGGGTGGTCAGGGCTGCATTCATTCTGGAAGTTTTGGAGATCATCTTCTCCTGCCTCTTCTAGCTTCTAGAGGCTGCCTGCCTTCCTGGGCTCAGGACGCCACATACTCACGCCTCTGCTCCCTTTGTCACATCTACTACCAACTCTGACCTTCCTGCCTCCTTTGTGGTGACGTCCTTCCGTCACCCCAGAAAATCCAGGATGAATCTTCCCACCTCAAAACCTTTAACTTAACTGCATCTGCAAACTCCCTTTTGCCACGTAAGGGCATATATTCCCAGGTGCCAGAAATGTCTGGGGACCTTTACTTAGCTAACCATAGCTTGGACTCAAACCCCGGGCTTCTCTAACCCCTAAGCATGTGCCCTTTCCACAACACTTGGCTGCATCCACAAAATGCAGGCTTTGTTTCTGTGAAATCATGAATCCCAGGACCTTGAGGGTCTATGAAGAGAGAGGAACACACTTCTCCACAGACTGGACAAGACACAGGAGAAATACTAACTCTACCAAAGAGAAATGTCCCCGTTCCAACTGGGGCCGGTTAGGCTCTTCATAAGGTAGGGCACCGGGTCCCCCACGACTTCCTGCTGTTAGCCAGGTGAGGCTTCAAGATGCGGCTAAAAGTGGCCTTTCTCCATTATTCATCTGGTTCCTTTGCTGCTTCCTCCACTAGGATGTCAGCCCAAGGACAGTGGGGTGACATTCACACCCACCACAGTATCCCGGAGCCTAAAGAATCTAGTAGAGAATTAGCATTCTACTGATAAATGCAAACCCCAAAGTCACCTTGATTAGTGGCTAGGATTTCACCTGGGTACAAAACTTGAAGGTGGGGGAGGCTGAGTGGGCTCCGCCCAAGCCCCCCACCTTTGGGAGGGGTGAATGTGAAAGCTGAGCCCCCCCCCTTAGGACCATAAGCGGGGGAGACACAAGCAAGAAGATGGTGTTTGCCAGGCTGTGCCCTTCTGAGAACAGAGATTACATCTCTTGAACATTCTGCATGAAGCATTCGGAATCGATCGTGCTCAGACATCAATAACATCCACCTACGATAAATTCGCCCACAAGGACACAACTATAGATGTACAAAGATGTTTACTGCATTGTTTGTAACAGCAGAAACACTGGACACAACCCACATGTCCATCAATAGGGGTTTGGGGAAATGAATGATCACACAGTCACAATGACAGAACGCTAGGCAGCCGTTCAAAGAATGGCATCTATGGGAGGAAATGTCCAAGACGTGCTCAGTGAAAAATGTTGCAGGAAAGTATATGAAGTATGCTTCCATGTTCTCTCCCTCCCTCTCTCTCTCTCTCTCACACACATGCTGCTTTAAAACCCAATTTTGTCCCACTTAATATATAAAGAATATCTTCACATGTAATAATACTACAATACATCATCTTCTTAGTAACCCCAATCCATGACTTCATAAAGTTGTGCCATTTTGGTATAACAGAGACCCTCTTGTTGAACAACTACATTGTTCCCATTTTGTCTGCCATTTGAAATAACGGTACAAAGAAAATTCCCACACATCTATCTTTAGGCGCTTTTATCTGATTATTCACTGAGGATGCATTCCTAGACGTCCTTTTTGCTGAGTCCAGAAGCTTGTACATTCTGAAGGCGTCTGGTCCTTGTCACTACATATTTTATCACAGCGAGGACAATCATTAGCGTTGGCAATCGCTGAGCATGAAGTCCACGCCATAAAGTTCCTTTGCCTTCTGAACAACCCCACGAGGCTGATGTGTTTATTATACCTCATTCTCTAGATGGGGAAACTGAGGCTCAGAGAGGTTTACAACCTCTCATTGCCACAGAGCCAAAAACTGGCAAAGCCAGGAAGGAAACCCAGGTCTGTCTGTCTTTGGAGGGCAGGCTCACAATCCTCGCACTGCGCTGCCTGCTAATAACATGGCTTCTAGAATAGTCCTATTATTTCATCATCCAGCCTACAGTGCGTGAGGGGCCGTGCACCCAAACTGAGTATTCTCATCTGAATTATGTAAGGAGCGTGCAGTTGCAAACACCCAAAAACTCCGTTTTAAACTGGCGTAAGTAATAAAGTGAGTAATTGGCTCAAATAACCGGAAGTCGAAGGCAGGCTAAGTGTCAAGGAAGCCTTGATGGAGCAGCACAGCGGTGAGACCAGCGGTCAGGTCTTGTTCATTTTCTCCTTGTCTTCTACGGGGCTGGCTTCCTCCTCTATCCGGCTCTCCTCCACGGTCTAAAGATGGTTCCAGACAGCTCCCAAGGCCGTGTGCCTCCTTCCCCAAGTCCAGGAAGGAGGGAAGGTTGACTGTGCAAGCCCTGTCAGGGGAGTGGTGATCTCTCCCAGCACCCCTGAGCTCCTTGGAGGCCTGAACTGTCCCTGTGCTCGTCCTGAACCAGCGCTGTGGCCAGGAGGTAGGGTTATGATGACGAGTTTAAGCCTGAGCTGCATATGCCCATTCCTGGATCCCGGGGTGGAGGTAAAGTTAGCTTCTTCCAGAGGCCATAATAGAAAAAGTGAGGAATGAAAATCAGGATACTTATCAAGAGAAGAAAGGACACTGGATGTTGGATATCGGAGCATACACGCTTGGTCCCCGCCCTTCTCCTCCTGGGCCTTACCATGGGAGGGACCCCACGTGCCACTCTACCTTGCTCACGGCAGGGAGAGGTATCAGGGAATTAACGTCCCCAGGGAGCAACTTTCGACCAACGATGAGAGAGTAGGGGTGTTATCTACGGTCACGCCACCCTGAATGCGCCCAATCTCGTCTGATCTTGGAAGACAGGCAGGGTCAGGCCCGGTCAGTACTTGGAGGGGAGACAGTAGGTATATAAATACGGCAGCTCCCTCCACCCTTAGGTGGGGCACAGTAGCCCCCGGAGCTCTCCAGGGGGACTGAGCTCCCATTGCCCACGGTAATAACTGGTTCGCCCTGTTTGGGCTTCCGGCTCTTCTCCTGTGCCCAGTCCCCGCCCCCAGTGTTTCCTAGGACCACTCACACTTGACCCCCTGACCTGGGGTCTATGACTTGAGGACACGAAGCAAACAGAAGTCCATCACGTACTGGTTTTGGCGTCTGTCTAGTTTAGGCACATTCTAAGAAGACAAAGTCGCAGTGTTCTGAGCTGATGACGGATGTCGGCGCGGTGGCTCTCCAATCCGCCAAAGAACATCGACCACGAAGCTACCTCCTTCCTTCGGAAGCCACTTTGCATGCACAACTCTCTCCACAGTGACCAGACAAGAATGCTTTATCAAGCACCCCATCGTGAGACTGCCCTGCACACAGCATCAGGACCCCGTGGTGAGATTCCTTTAGGAAAAAGGCAGAGAACTCTAGAAAACTGACTCAGCCCTTGGTAAATTGGGGTTTTTTAAATATTTCTCTTCCTGGGAGCATTTGCTACAAAAGCACTATTGGCCTGGTTGAGAGATTAAGAAGAAGCGCTTGCTCAAAAGATGCCACACATTAATTTTTAAGCTCGCTCCTCAAAGATGCGATCTCCCCTTTCGTGCCAGTTAATGGAATTTTTAGGACAATAATTTATTTACTGATCTAATTAATCACCCATAGCCTTGCATGGCTGGATGCGGCC
>PISW01005344.1:0-103888 GCA_004023785.1 Mungos mungo
TGGTCCTCTGTTAAGTTTGTGGCAATGTGGATAGAACTCAAGGGTGTTATGCTAAAGTGAAATAAGGCAGGCAGAGAAGGACAGATACCTTATGTTTTCACTTATTAAGTTGAACAGGAGAAACTTAATCAAGGTCTCCCTTGGATCCTGTTTCTGACACCAGAACTTTTCAAAGACAAATTGAGGCATATTAACACTTGGAAGAGTTTATCCTAGGAGACCTAGGTTCGAATCAGGCAGTGCCAAACTGAGGTTTGGAGCAACGTGTGAACAGGAGTTGGGGAAAGGCTTTTACAGAGCAGAAGCAGAGACGACGCAAGGGAACAATTTGGCCACAGTTTAAGCAGTGGCCTCATTTGAGAAAACCTAGTTGGCTGTTTTGATTCGTTGCTCTTAAATTTTGCCTTCTGGAAGGATACAAGTGCCTTTATGGGAACTGACCCTGGCTTAGGTTTTGGTTTGCTTATGTAGGCTACCAATGCATTATAGCCATCTGGGTCTAACGGGCTCCTTTAATAATAGTGTATTATGTCACAAACTGTTGGGGACCAGCAGGCTGACGCAGGCACTCAGAACAAATCAGGGGGTCAGGCAGCAATCCAGGCCACGCTTGGCCACGCTCTGTTTCCTGCCCTTTGCCTCCTTCTAATTATGATCTGTGTTTCTAAGGGTAGCGGCTCAACGGTGGTTCCTAAAAGATATGTCCGTATCAGATCCTGGAATCCGTGAATGTTTCCTTATTCTGAAAAGGGTCTTTGCGGATGTTGTTAAGGATCTGGAGACCAAGAGATCATCTTCGATTATCCAGGTGAGCCCTAAATCCAGGGATGGGGTGCTCGTAAGGCACGGAAGTGGGAGGAGGCTTGTGACTGGAGGTGGAGGTTGGAGCACTGCAGCCGCCAGAAGCTGGAAGAGGCAGGGACTACACTGAGCTTTGGGTGGGAGCGTAGCCCGCTGCCACCTCGGGTTTCAGACTTCTGGCCTCCAGAACAGGGAAAGAGTACATTTCTGGGACTTCTAGGCTTTTTTAGCCTCCAAATTTGTGACAATTTGGTACAGTGGTCCTAGGAAACTAATACAGTCAGAAGTCCTTTTCCTAGTCTGAAGCAGTGTTTCTCAACTTTTTCTCATTTTGGTCCAGTCCAAGAGAGAAGAAAAATTGAGCTAAAATTTAAAGTGAATTTAGTTTCTCCCTAACAAAGGAAGCTAAATACTAAGAAAATGTTGGTCGACAGGGTTCAGTCATTATGGGTACAGATCACTGTAATGTCTAGGGCTTTCTCAACCTCAAGGACATTTTGTCACCTTGAAGACAATATTATCTCCCCAGTTTCCACTGAAAGTACAAGCTCTAAAAATATAGGAAATGAGTAAAACGGAGAAAATTACTATAGAAGGAAGCATTGACGATGTAGACGGAAATCAGTGGAAATTTAGGTTGACTAATCTTTTATTTTAAAAAAGATCTGTTTGGAGAAAAAGCTATTAAAAGTCAGTTTGCAACCTCTTGGTCAACTTACAAAAGTTTCCTGAGAATGTAAGTTCTTAAAAAGAACATTACATTGCAAGTGAACTTTGATAGCCAAATCATATAAGAATATGGGAAATTGTTTCTGTTTAGATTAAGCAGCAACTGGATGACATACAGATAGTAAGTTCCGCAGCTGGGTTCTGGGTCAGAGCTTGGTTGATGGCTGCGGGTGACTAGCAGAGGTGAGCCACGAGGGCATTCCTGGTAAGGAGAGAGGTGGAATGAAGGAGAGGACACAAAACCCATCAGGGTCTCCAGCTTGTAATGACAATCGGACCAGAGCCCACGGGGAGTAATGGCCTTGGGTCCACACTGCAGGGAGCATGGAATGCTAGGCCAGGAAGTCTGGGTTTTGTCACAAGGGTGTTGGGGCCCAGCAGGCCAAAAAACCTCCCGCAGAGCGACCTTTGATGGTCAGGCCTCCGGGGCACAGGAGAATCTACATAAGCGACCATGGATGCTATGCCTCCGGGGCGCAGGAGAAAAAAATCTGGGATTTTTCTCATTGCTTTGCAAAAGGCATATACCTTTAAGTTTTGAATCAACTTAGGTCAGTTAGTGGCACCTGCTTTCCCTTACTTTATTTCTGTTCCCAGCTCATTGCCTGCTGTTGGGGCAAACACAATCCTCTGTCTAAAATTAACTCCTTGAATGATAAGCGTCTTGCCCCCGACATAACTGCTAAAGGGCCTTGAAGAAAAGAAGATTCTTTGAGAGACAGACTCCCTCATTCCTGTTTTTTTTACTTCTGTTTTCATGGCTGTCCTCTCTTCTGTGATAAAAAAAAATGATCCTTCCCAGGGCATGTTTTTACTCTCTCAAGGACCATAAGCTTTGTAATCATTAAAGAGAAAAAAAAATGTGTAAACCCCCATGGCATAAAAGACACTGACTTTCTTAGTAAAGTGTGGCTTTACCACCATTCACGTTGTCTGTCTTCTTTCTTTCCTATAGATAGTTCGCCGACACCAACCACCTACTCAGGGACCGTTCGGCTGGGGGTACGTGGGCTGGTCCCCCGTCCTCCGGACATGGGCGATAGGGAAGGAGTACGTATTCTTCATCAACATTTCTGTCCTAATCTCTCCTTTTTATAAGGACACCAGTTACAGTGGATTAGGGTCCACCCTGAGGACCTCATTTTAACTTAAGCACCTCTTGAAAGACCCTACCTCCAAATACAGTCACATTCGGAGGTGCTGGGGCTTGGGGCTTCATCATATGAATTTTGGGGAGAAAGACAATTCGGCCCAGAGCAATAGTTATATAAGTCAATTTTATGCCAGTGGCTTAACTTCTTATGTGTGAGTTTTTAATGTATTTCCCCCAAGAATAAATATAAATTCAATCTTTTAATCTTTTGATTTTCTTCCTCTCAGTATCTGTACTCTTGACACATTGATATGAAACTTAGATATTTCAGACTCAACATGCAAGCAAGTGACGATAGAATAAAATTTCTTACTCTCTTCTCTAAGCTTTACAATGAATAAAACGAGTGTTTTCAACTATTTGTAAAAATGGCAGCATAATATAGCCTTTGTTTATATGTGTTAATCAAAGGTATTTTATTATAATAAAAATAAAATTGAATTTCTTTATTTTTATCAAGTTTAATTTTTGGTTGATTCATTGAAATATGAAAATTACCCATGGAACTCTCACCTGTTCTGGCTTATTATTTTCTCTATCTGACCAAAAATATACATGCAGCATATGCTGCAGTTTGAACAATTTCTAGATCTACCAATGACATTCAGCTCCTTTCTGTAGCATGACATTAAGCATTCATTCTTATGATAAAGTATGATATTCAAAAAGTATTTTGAAGATGAAACCCAGGGCCCCTTTTCACTGTCAGACCTGGTAGGATAATGAGGAGATGTGTGTTGGTGTGGGTTGGTGAAAGCCCCGTTTCTCTGAGTGGCTCAGGAAAAAAATTCTGTGTGAATAAAGTGAAAAACTTCTTGATTTCCCCACTTGGTTTACTTTGAAACCTGGCCAGTGAATAAACACATTTACTTGATGGTAGTGAGAAGTCATCCTTATAAAATTTTAGGGAGGGCATAGTCCACATATTATCTCTTGGAGATATAAAAGAGAAGTTAAGGGGCCCCTGGGTGGCTCGGTTGGTTAAGTGTCTGACTTAAGCTCAGGTCATGATCTCAGGGCTTGTGGGTTCGACCCTCACAATGGGCTCTGTGCTGACAGCTCAGAGCCTGGAGGCTGCTTTGGATTCTGTCTTGGTCTGTCTCTGCCCCTCACCTCCTCATTCTCTCTCTCTCTCTCTCTCTCTCTCTCTCCCTCTCTCAAAATTAAATCAACAATTAAACAAACAAAAAATAAATAAAAGAGAAGTTAAAAGACTGGGTGTTGGTATTTAGTCATACCAAACAGGTTAAATAAGTGGTTCTTTGGCCACGTATAAAGACTGTTGTTAAGTTCAGCCGTTAAAAAGCTCTCTAAAACTGTAGTCATCCTTCAGCCTGCCCTGAAACGTCTGTCACCAAGGGCGGGAGTCACCTCCTAGTCACGGAATATTTTGGGCCCTTTTCTGTCTCCCTTCCTGTGACCTGTAGCATCTGACACAGTAAGCCGGGCCCTCCGCTTTGAAACTTTCTGTCCCCTTAGTGTTGGCAGTTTTCCATAGATTCTCCCAACTACCTATCTGGAAACTTCCTTTCATTAATTTTTTTCCTCTTCCTAACCCATAAGCAGTATGTCCCCGGGACTCTGCCCTCAGCCTCCTTCACTTTCTACTCTTGGCCAACGGCATCCGTTCTCAGGACTGGCCTTTGTCTTCCACACGAATGACACCACATCATCTCTCCAGGCCAGCCTCCGTGCTGAACTCTGGAGAGATTGGTTTAACTGATTCTTCGACATTTCCACCTGGCATTTCACATGAATTTCAAACTCAACACGTCCATGTGACTGGTACCAACAGGTCCACGTGTCTAGACTTCCACGACTGACATCAGAAAATAGAGCTCAGCTCTGCTCAAATGTATTTGCTAAAATCTTGATACTGGTAGGCATCACGAGGGCATAGGTTATGTCCTGCTTTCAAACTGACTTCCAAGAAGAAACGTTACATGGTTGTTACATATGAAGCTCAGGGCACGGTACAGACTACATTCCAATTTCACCCCCCTTCATCTTTATTCACATAGCAACCCACATCCATAACTAAGATATTAAGAAAAATGATAAGAAGGGAGGATTTTGATAATTGCTTTTTCAGATGTATAGTTTGGATCCTTGTTTTTTCTCAGAATCCTTGACCTCTCATGATTTATGATATTGCTTAATTTCCAGAATTCCGCATCCAATGTTTGTCCTCAGGGCACCCACCATGACATGAATTGCAAGAGGATTTCTTCCAATATCAGAGGCTCTGAGATTTATACTTTATATCTCAAGAGCGGAAACCAGTTGTCCTGCAAGTGTGGAATAAAAATAATGATAACACGAGGAAATTCAGGATATTGGAGGACCATTTTTTGTTTTTTTAAATATTTTTTATTTTTTAATGTTTGTTTTTGAGAGATAGAGAGACAGAGCGTGAGCTGGGTAGGGAGGGCAGACAGAAGGGAGACTAAATCTGAACCAGGCTCCAAGCTGTCAGCACAGGGAGGGCAATTTTTTAAATTTAAAAATCGGTATTTAAAATTTTTTGTCTATCAGGGCACCTGGGTGGCTCAGTCAGTTGAGCATCTGACTTAGGCTCAGGTCACGATCTCACAGTTTGTGGGGGTTGAGCCCTGCATTGGGCTCTGTGCTGACAGCTCAGAGCCTGGAACCTGCTTCGGATTCTGTGTCTCCCTCTCTCTCTCTGCCCCTACCCTGCTCACACACTCTCTCTCAAAAATAAATAAACATTAAAAAAATTTTAAAAAATTTTCCTGTCTATCTATCATCTAACTATCTATCTACGCATCTTAAATTCCAGTGTAGGGAACATACAGGGTTGTATTAATTTCAGGCGTACAGTACAGTGAGTCAACAGCTCCACGCATCACGTAGCGCTCACGACAGTGCACGCCTTAACCCCCATCGCCTGTTTCCCACAGCCTCCGGTCCACTACCCTCTGGTGACCCTCAGTTCGTTCTCTAGAGTTGAGAGCCTGTGTCTGGGTTTCTCTCTCTCTGCCTTTGCTTATTTATTTTGTTGCTTAAATTCCACATGTGAGTGAAGTCATATGGTACTTGTCTTTCTCTGACTGACTTATTTTGATTATAATTATATTCTCTAGGTCCATCCATGTTGTTGCAAATGGCAAGATTTCGTTTTTCTTAGTGGCTGAATAATATTCCACTGTATTGGGTACCATATCTTCTTCATCAACTCATCTATTGATAGCCACTTGGGTTACTTCCATATCTTGGCCATTTTAAATAATGCTGCTAGAAACATTGAGGTGCATGTCTCCCTGTGAGAGAGTGTTCTTGTTTTTTTTTGTAAATACCCAGTAGTGTGATTGCTGGATTGTAGGGTAATTCTATTTTTAGACTAGACTAGTACTCCTGAGATCAATACTGGACTGTACATTAACTAAAATTTAAATAAAAATTTTTTAAGTAAAAAAAGTTATAAAGAAATAGTTTTGTGACTTCGTTACCAATGAATTTTTTTACTAAGCTATAAGTGTGGTTAGTGTCCGCAATCTTTCTTTGATCCTAATTCCACAATTCTCTTAGTAAGCAAGTCCTTCATTAATTTAGGCTAGAAACTCACATATAAATGGACTCCATCCATAGCATCGAATTTATTAAAAGAAAATTTCAGATAAAAAGAACATAAGGAATATCCATATACATTATTCAGATTTAAAATGTGAAACACTTTGCAGCATTAGGTAGAGTTTTTAAAAAAACTTCAGGGGCGCCTGGGGGGCTCAGTTGGTTGAGTATCTGACTCTTGGTCTCAGCTCAGGCCATGATTTCATGGTACCCGGGTTTGAGCTCTGTGTCAGGCTCTGTGCTGACAGCATGGAGCCTGCTTGGGATTCTCTTTCTCCTGCTCTCTCTCTGAAAATAAAAAAACCTTTAAAAATATTTTACTTTAGAAATGTAACCAATATGATGTAAGGCCCCTTTGTATGTTTAGTCAACCAGTTATACTATATTTGTCATAGGCAGAAAGATTGTACTTAAAAAATTTTTTTTTAATGTTTTATTTATTTTTGATACAGAGAGAGACAGAGCATGAAAGGAGGAGGGGCAGAGAGAGAAGGAGACACAGAGCTGGAAGCAGGCTCCAGGCTCTGAGCTAGCTGTCAGCACAGAGCCGGATGCGGGGCTTGAACCCACGAACTGTGAGATCCGACCTGAGCTGAAGTCGGAGGCTTAACCGACTGAGCCACCCAGGTGCCCCAAGATTGTACTTTCTAACCTCTGGAACCTGTCTATTTGTTAGCTTACACGGCAAAATGGAAACAAGGTCACACACGTGACTAAGGTTAAGGACCTTGAGACAGGAGGGCTGCTTGCATTGGCCAGGTGGGCCCAACCCAATCACATGAGCCCATAAAATCAGAGACCCCTTTTCAGCTGTGCTGAGTGAGAGAGGGGCTGTGATGTTGCCAATTTTGAAGGTGGAGGGAGAAGGACATAAGCCAAGAAATGCAGGATATCCTAGAAACGGGAGAAGGTAGGGAAAAAGATCGAGACCCATGTCAGGCTTCTGGCCTAGAGAAATGTAAAAGAAAAAATTTGTGTTGGTTTAAGCCAGCAAACTTGTGGTAATTTGTTAAAACAGCAATAGAAAAAGAATACATTATACCCTGTTATATACCCTGTTACTCTGTGTTTACTCGCAGTGTTTTAAAACGTGGCCTACGTTTTACCATTTTTAGTAAAATGTGTTGGGTATACATCCCTCTGAGTGCTGATTAATTACATATAACGGACCACCTGTAGTTTGAGTAGTATTACTAATTACCTTAAGACAAACACGGTAGTTGAGGCCAGGACGGGGCAATATTACTTAAGTCAAGGTTGTCAAATTTGCATTTTCAGTAAACACGAAAAAAGTTTTTTAGTATAATTGCAAATACTCCATGAAATATTATTTGTTCAACCTGCAACCTGAGGGGAAGTAAGCTTGGTGACCCACGTCTCCACATCAATTTCATATTTAAAATGCAAATAAGAATGCCTGCTTCACCGAGCTGTTAAATCCACGTGGAAGTCAATCTATTTCAAAGCATTCAATCAAATATCTCAAAAGTATGGCGGTTAAGATAAGTTTTGGCCTGATTCTCGGCCTTGGGCTGGGGACCGCCCCCAAACCAGGCTCGGGGTTTCCGGGTGGTGGCCTCCCCGCTCCCCTCCCTCTTGAGAGGCTAGCCTGGGCGCAAGCTTTGCGTCCTTCGGGTCTATGTCGCCGGTCGCGCGGACCCCACCGCTCCACTTCGAGCGCTGCGCGCCTAAGCGCAACGGGGCTCCCGCAGCTGTTTTGGACCCTCCGGGCTTCCGGCTTCCGGCTTCCGGGCGGTCACGTGCCTCTGCTCACGTGACCGGCCCTCCTGTCATTCCGCGGCCCCTCCAGCTCCTTTCTCCCTGCGCGGCCTTCAGCGTCTCCTGGGTGCGGGGACGTGTGCCCTTGCCGGTGCTCGGGGTCCCGCGGCCGCGCAGGCGACGCCCCCTCGGCTCGGACTCGGCGCCCCCGACGGCCCAGCCCGCCGCGTTCTGCCTGCCGCCCGCGGGTGCGGAGTCGGGGCCCCTGGATTCGCGAAGTAAGCCCGGAGTCGCGCCGCGTCGCCCCCCGCCCCGGCCAGAGGGCGGCGACCCCGCGGTTTCCCCAGCTCGTCTCGTGCCTGCTGGTTTCTCGCCGCGCAGGCCCGTCCAGCCCTCTTGCGGCCCCGCGTTTCCAGATTTCTCTCCTTCCAGGCCTCAGCTAGGTTTACGGAACTGGAGCTGCTTCCCCCACAGGGGCAGGAATGGGGGGGGGGGCGGGTGAGGGAGGAGGATAGGTATAAAGTATAGTTTCCCCAGGATCGGGCCCTGGCCCTGGCCTGCTGAAGGTTCGAGTTGTTCCGGGACCCAGATGACCGTCGGGGGCACCTTCACCTACCCGAGGGGAGGCCGCTGGGCCCGCGGCCGCTCGGCGTTCGGGGTTCCAGCTTGACCCGGACAGAGCCGGTTTTCTCTCTGCGCTCCCTGGGTGTATTGCTTTGGTTGTTTAGGCAGCAGACCCTCAGATGGAGAGATTAAGTTCCAAACGGACTGAGGTCATTGGGATCGCAGAATAGAATTTGGGGTATGGTTTTAGCTTCTTTGTGGCCGTGGCAGTGAACTTCTGTTTTGTGAACCAGAACCTGCATATTTTGTAGTGAGATAAAATCAGGCGTAAGCATTTACCCGCACGTTTAGAAGTGAGAATTACCTGAGAGCCCATTATCGTAGGTTGTTGTCGGCAGACCAGACTCCCACTGTCGCTTGCACCCAAATTGTAATGGTTATTTGTTCCAAGACTTCCTCCCCAGATTGATTTTGAAAATACTGTGAACTTCCGGCTGAAGGAAGAAAGCTCTGTCTTTGAAGAAATTACATTCCCACTTTGGGGTTTCTAATTTGAATGAGTGATTTTAGAAGGTACTTGTGGGTTTTTTTTTTAAATAATGATTATGCAAAATGTTTAGTAAATGTAAATAAAGTAATTGGGCTTCTCCCTACTGTACAGGTTCTTATTTTTTTCTGTGTCAGAAAAAGGTTGATAGCAGTTGTATACGAACTGTATGCCTGTTTTTATTTATTTATTTTATTTATTTATTTTTAAATTTTTAAATGCTTTTTATTTATTTTTGAGAGACAGAGACAGAGACAGCACTAGCAGGAGAGGGTTAGAGAGAGGAGACACAGAATCTGAAGACAGGCTCCAGGCTTTGAGCTGTCAGCACAGAGTCCAATGTGGGGCTTGAACCCATGAACCGTGAGATCATGACCAGAGTCAAAGTCGGATGCTTAACTGACTGAGCCACCCAGGCCCCCTTGCCTGTTTTTTTTTTTTAATGTTTTAATGTTTCTTTATTTTTTGAGAGGGAGAGAGACAGAGACACAAAATCTGAAGCAGTCTCCAGGTTCTAAGCTGTCAGCACAGAGCCTGACATGGGGCTCGAACCCACAAATGGTGAGATCATGACCTGAGCAGAAGTCGGATGCTTAACCAACTGAGCCACCCAGGCACCCCAAAACTGTATGCCTGTTTTAAGCCAGACTTCTGATGTCAGTATCTTAAAGAATACTTTGAGAAATCATACTGCAATATTAGTGCCAGTAATTAGGAAAACTTTTCCTGGAAAACTGAAAACCTTTAGAGAACACTTTGATGGAGCAGAGCATAATTGGGCAGGTTTTGAAATAGAATGATTTTCATATTTAGGATGTTTAATATATTTAATCTTTGAGTTGAATGGGGGGGATAAGGTGACAATGATGATTTCGATAACAATAATAGTGATAGTAGTTGTTGTTAAAAAATGGTAACGCCTAGCATTCTTGCTTTACCTTGCGCCACCACGGCAGATCTGTGGAGACACGTCCGAGATCCATAGCCTTTAGATGACCAAAATGGACATCCGAGGTGCCGTCGATGCTGCCGTTCCGACGAACATCATCGCCGCCAAGGCTGCAGAGGTTCGAGCCAACAAAGTGAACTGGCAGTCGTATCTTCAGTAAGTACCACTTTGCTGTGAATCAGGGATCGTCATGTGCTTTCACCGCAGACTTTCTCATGGTCACGCTTCTATGAGGGATGTGCTGGAAAAACACTGCTGGATATGGAAAACGACACTTCCTCCTTGGATGTCTTACCCGCTGCAGGGAGGCACTGTAGCGTGGTGGAAAGAGCTAGAGGCTCTGGCAGGGGAGCAGCGCTGCCCAGAGCAGTTTTGAGCTTCTGTGTCTGGGAAGTTGTGCTTTTTGAGGGAGCGGGACATGTGGGAGGCCGGTTCATGGGATCTGGAGGGGAGTGGGATGGTGGGCACAGCCTGCCGACCGGCTCCGTGTGCCTTGGTGGTACATGTGGGGACAGACGTGTTGCAGCGTGGCTCGTACAGCCAGGAGAAGGTGGAGATGTTTGAATTCTAAGACCTGGGTTTGAACTCTGGCTCTTTTGTCTACTAGTTGGGTAGTCTCCGGCGAATCTGTTAACTTCTCTGAGGTTCATTGCGGTAAATGAAGTGGGGGACACATTTCTCCCAGAGCTGTTGCTGACAGAGCATATTTAAAGTATCCGCACAGCTGAATATATGCATTAGTATGTGGAATACTCTCAGTAAAGTTCTTTCCCCTTCTTTCTTATGCGTATTAAGGTTTAGCATGCTGGTGTTCTGAATTTAATGTAAGGGCTCATTTCTTCTTGACCATATTTTATCATTCCTGTTTATTTTGGTTTATTTATAACAGTGATGTATTAAGGAAATTCCGTTAAGATTTTCAGGTACATTTTGAAAAACAAATAGAGGCATCTTTAGTTTTATATTTAGGACTTTGCTGAAAGAAGGACATGCCGTGTACAAAAGTGATGCGCTTATTTCTGTTACTGTAGTCACTCATCAAACATTATTGTCCCCTTTTCAAGTTTGAGGCCTATTTCAAGGCCTTGAGGCTTCAAAAAGGTAAACCTGCGGTCTGGTGGGGAAGTCAGTTATCTAAACCGATCATTTAAATTCAGTGTGGAGATAGGTAATCGTGAGGCACAGGGGATGACGGTGCACAGAAAAAGGACGCTTCTCCTTCCTCCAGGAGGTTTTCCTGGAGCGAATGTTCAAAGGTAGAGAGTTAAACGCAGCACGCTGGGTGGGGAATAACACGTGCTTTGGAGGCAGGCAGGGGTGGGCTGAGGCCGGAGAGGCAGCCAGGAGCCAATGGTTAAGGGTCCCGAAGGAGCACAGCTTTAATATGCCTGTTGTAGGGGTTGGGGACGAGCCAGGTTTGTAAGTGGGGGTGAGCTGTCCAATTGCCTTTTGAGTGGCTTGTTCTGCTGACAACGTGGGGGGAGGATTGGTGGACACCCAGAGCTAGGCTGAGGCTGTAGCGGTATCTAGGTTGTCGGAATGGATGGCGTCGGATAGGTTTGAGAAAGTCTTCGCGATTGATTTAATATACGAGAGTGAAAAAGAATCTAGGATGATCCTGGATTCCTGGATTCCTACTTTAAGGGCCTGGATTATTGTGGGGCAGGAGGAGGAGGGATTTTCTGATATTTTCTCTGTTCATCTTTATCTGTATAATTTAAATTTAATTTAAATCCCCTGTGAAATTTGGATTTTGAGCTCTGTGTCCTAATTTCAGTCCAGAATGTGTCTAGACTAGAGGGCAGGGAGTTTGATGTTTATAAAGCTTGCCTCTGTTGATAACCTAAATAGAGTGACATTGTTATTCATCAGAAAGCACTGGCAGAAGTTCCTGCTTTAGCATCTGGAACATTTTTAGTTCCAAAGCGACATTTGACTGCTTTCTCTTCGGTTCCTCCTTTTCAAAGGCCTCTGTACTACTAAGTCGTAGCCTCTCACATTCCTTCTCCTGTTCTTTATTCTGTTGTCCATCTCGTGCCTTTCTTTTACAAACCCTCCTGGTCCGTATGTCCGTGCACAGAAGTTCACCCAGTGTGCACCGTGTGGCTGTTTTTGAGTCAGCTCTGCTGGGGACACTGGTGTGAAATGTACTTCCCTTAGGAGGGCTCACAGATGGTTGGGGGCTGATGGTGACACATGAATTCTTGGGGAGCCTTGTGTCTGGCTTACCCTGATCAAATAAAGCCCGTGGAAGAGTACCTCAGCGTCCAAAGGCCACTATGCACTATCCCTCACAAATTAGCATGTTATCACGAATGTACAGTGTTTTGAAAACGTACGTATATTTGACTGAACTTTTTTTTTTAGCAATTGAACAGGACAGCGTGTAAATGAATGGGCGTGGCTGGAATCTAGTAAAACTGTATCTGGAGGATAAAGAATCACAAAGTTGCATGCTTCCTCTTGAGTTTTAAGGTCTAAGGAGGAAACAGACCTTCAAATCAAAAATCAAATAATAAATCATGGGAATCATCTAAATGGAGACAAAGCCTTCTCAGCTAACAAAAGCAGGGAGGGAATGACTGGGAGCGTTGGGAATGACTTGAGGACGCTCAGAGGACTTTGGGGTTGTGGTGTGGAGGGCCTGGGGGACTGGGAAGCAGAAGAACGTGCGGCCCGGGGAGCCCGGATCGTTTGGCCCCCACCTCACACCCTCCTTCACTGGCTCTGTGGCCCGACCCGCAGCCGTCCCCACACCCCCTTAGCACCCACATCCAGACGAATTCCTGTAGCTCTGCTTCCGAAACATGCCCTGGGTCCAACCACTTCTCTCTAGCCCAGTGCCACCAGCCTGTGTGAGCTGTCACTGGCCCCCACGTGCTGTCATCTCGGAGCCCCTGGCCTGCTGTCCCTGCTTCCACTGTCCCCGATCGGAGCAGCTCTGTTGTTTTGTTTTGTTTTTTGCTTTAAAAATCTGACTTAATTGACATAGGATATTATGTTAGCTTCAGGTGTACAATGTAGCGATTCGGTATTTTTATACCTTTACAAAATGATCACCTCGGTGGGTCTAGTTACCTTCTGTCACCATACAGGGTTATTACGGTATTAGCAAATATTTTCCCTGCGCGGTACTTTTCACCATTGGGCCTTATTTATTTTATAACTGGAGGTCTGTACCTCTTCATCCCCTTCACCTGGTTTGCTCATCCCCTTCACTCTCCTCCCATAAGCACCACCACCCTCCATGATCTGTATCTGTGACTTGGTCTGCTTTGTTTTTTGTTTTTTAGATTCTACACGTAAGTGAAATCGTGCAGCATTCTCTCTCTCTGACCTACTTCCCTTAGCATATTACCCCGGGCCCGTCCGTGTTGTCCCAAATGGCAAGATCTCGTCCCTTTTTGTGTCGGGTTCCGCTGTGTACGTACCATGTCTCCCTTACCCATGTGTCCCTGGGTGGACACGCAGCCTGCTTCCATCCCTTGGTTATTGGAAATAATGCTGCACTAAGCCCTGGGGTGCACATATCTTTTTGAATTAATTTTTGTTTTCCTCAGATAAATACCCAGAAGCAGCATTGAGCGGTTCTTAACAGAGCTGTGACAGTCATTTTGAAACCATAACTCAGACCGTGCCACCTGCTCACAGCCGCCCAGCTGCCTGCTGCTGCTGCTCTCTCAGGCTCCTGCCCTTGGACTCACGCTTCGTCTGGCAGCTCCCGGGCCACTCGGCTCCCTAGCTCACTCCCTGTGGGCGTCTGTGCTGGCAGCCTCAGAAAGGCCTTCGCTGCAGTCCACCTGAAATCTGTCCTTTCCTCTGCCGTCGCTTCCTAGCTCCTGACCCAGCTTCAGCTTTTCTCACAGCATTTAGCATCTTGGCATTAGGGTGGTGTGTGTGTGTGTGTGTGAGAAAAATTACTTCTTTTTGTGTTTGTGTGTTTTTTGTTTTCCCGGCTGCAATGCAGGCTCAAAGAGGGACGTTTAATTCACTACGGTGCCGCCTCTTCTGAAAGGTGCCCGGCACACCGCAGGCTGCCCTTGATCCTGGCTGCTTAGATCACGAATGAGTGGGGAAGGAGCAACGTAGTAGGTTCAGTCACATCCTGTGTCGTGTTACTTTCACGGCAGCCCTGTGACCTAAATCTTCCCCTCCTTATCTTAAGGAAGAGTAGATAGCTGTTCAGATAGCTTGAATAACATGTATGTGCTGAAAGAGGTTTTAATCAGTTGATCAAAGTGAGTTTTTTTGAGAGAGAAAGTGTGATCAGGGGAGAGGGGGCATGGCGGGGGAGAGAGAGGGAGAGCGAGAGTCTTAAGCAGGCTCGATGTTCAGTGAGGAGCCCAGTGCAGGGCTCGATCCCATGACCTTCGGATCTTGACCTGAGATGAAATCAGGACTTGGGTACTCAATTCGCTGAGGCCCTCAGGTGCCCCTAAAATGCTTTTCCTGAATGCCTCTACCCCGGTGCTAGGTAGAGCTGCCACTCATGTTCACAGTGACCGTTGGGAAAGGAGTAATGTGGCAGATGTGTGCCGGAGGGAGCTGGCTGGCACTAGGTAAGAGAGACTTGGAGGAGGGCAGATTGGAAGCAGGGAGACCTTTGGCGGACTGTTACCTTAAGGCGGAGCTGTTGGAGAGGCAGAGAAGTCGGGAGGGAGTGACACCAGGAGGGAGGATTGTGAGGACTGGCGCCCGAGTGGCCCGACTGGTTGTAGGTCCCTGGAAAAGACACCCGCGTTTCTAACTCGTTGGGTTTGGGCCGTCAGAAGATTCAGACAGAAGAATTCAAGCAAGAAAAGAAAAAGGTTTCTTACAGAAAACTGAAAGAAATTCAGACTCTAGAAGAACTGGCTTACTGAATAAAACCACGATTATTTAAATGGAAAAGAAAGCTGAAGTGAGGTTACCAAAGTCACCTTCCTTGTACAGTCTCGTCATGGTAGAAAAACCACAACTTTTTCACGAGTGTCCAATCTACAGAGGTTATGATGTGCTTTAACGTGTCAGCATAGCAACCTCTGGGTGTGAGGCGGTGTTAGCTGGGAAGGCCAGGCTTATGAAAAAGCCTGGATGTACTTTGGGGCCAGAAGTGGACCGTGTCATCTTGGTCTGCCCCAGAGTACCGGATGCCTGTCCCCTGCCTGGTGGAGGGGGTGCTTAGCCGCAGGGGAGGCAGGGCAAGGTGTCTTTTTTTTTTTTTTTGTGACACTATCTGGGATGGGATGTGTGTAGAGATATATGTTAGTGATCTCGGCTCTGCCTGCGTGGGGTCTAGAGTGCCTGTGTGCTTGCTCGTGGCAGGAGAGGTCCTCATGTGTGAGGGGGGACGTAGGTCACCTGGGCCAGAGCACCGAGGCTAGCAGGGAGCACTCAGAGAGGAGTCAGGGGGTGTCCCCCACAGAGCCCGAGGCACAGAGGGGAAGACCAGGAATCTGTGAAGAGCCTAATGAGAGGTAGCCTGAGGAGGGCGAGAAGAATCCGGAAGCTCAGGAAGAGAGGGTCGAGAAATGGCCACATTGCCACTTGCCCCAGAGATCTAGAAAGATAAGGACGGGAAATTCCCCTCCAGGTTGGTAAGGAAGGGATTGCTGGAAAACTCCAGTGTGTGAGAGTAGTTCTCTCTCTCACACACACACACACACACACACACACACACACACACGGAGCATATGTGAAAACAAAGTTACAGTGCTTACAACTGCAGATCTGATACAAGAAGGACAGCAGGAGATTACAAAATCCAGAAGCAAGTTGAAAGTGTATAAAGCAGTGTTGAGCAAGAGTATGTACAAAACCCAGAAGGGATGAAGTCAACTGCTGAGATTTTGAATACTCAGAGGTCAGGATCTTCGTTGGAGGAGGATGGGGCTGTGGGGAGGGGTGTCTGGAAGGTTGAAGGTTTAGGTCCCTTGTCCCGGCGAGCACAGCTCTGTGGACTGATCTTCCCAGACTGTCCTATGTGCTCAGAAACCCGTTCTCCCCAGGACTTGGCCCGAATCTGGGCCGGGCTCTTTGCCTTTCATGTCCTGTGTCCCCACTTCGTCCCTGGTCTCTCCTGGGAGCACCACTGCCATTAATCTGCTGCACACTAATCTCCATGTCAAGGCCTGTCACCAGGAACCTGGCCCGGGACATCTGGGGGGAAACCGGCCTCAAATTCGGTGTTTTCCTGGCCGGGCTTTTGTGGAATGCTCAGCTCCCAGTGTGCTCCGGGGCAGGGGGTGGGGAAGCGCAGGGTTTTAAACCAAGTTAAAAAAATATATATATCGGTGCTATTTGAATGGCAAAGCATATTACAAGACACTTTTTATTTTTAATTAAAAAAATTTTAATCTTTATTTTTGAGAGACAGACACAGCATGAGCAGGGAAGGGGCAGAGAGAGAGAGGGAGACACAGAATTCAAAGCAGCTCCAGGCTCTGAGCTGTCAGCACAGAGCCCAGTGCAGGACTTGAACCCACGAACTGCGAGATCATGACCTGAGCCGAAGTCAGATGCTCAACCGACTGAGCCACCCAGGCACCCCGACCTTTTTTATTTCAAATGTGCATTTATTTCATGCTTATACACATCAGGTGCTTTGTTACATATTTCTTCCTAACCGCCCAGTGGAGTCGGGCGGGTGTGACCATAATTGCCTTGTCAATCCGTGTGGCAGACCCTGGTCAGAGGGCTGTTGGCCTCTGCCAAAGGGCTCACTGCTGGAGGTGGAACTTTCCTTCAAGCAGACACAGATCCCAGACTCTCCCCACCACAGCCCGAAGCGCCCAGCGTCCCAGAGAGGAGCTGGCTGCGTTGCTGACGTTGCTGACGGGCCTTGTGACAAGGAAGTGCCGGGCTGGTTGGGCTGGTGGGGCCTCCCTGTGGCGCATGCGCGTCCTGCAGGGCCAGGAAGGTGGCCAGGTTGCTGGGCGATCACACTGAATGCGTGAAAATGCTAAGAGGTGGCAGATAGTCAAAGATGGTTTGGCAGAGAGAGAAGAGCAGACTCTCGGTTGGAATCTCTCTGAAGGGAAGAACTGGGGAGAGAAAAGCAAGATTCCGAGGGCTGAGCTCGGAAAGAAACCTTGAGGCGTAAAGAGCCGTGGAGGAAGGAACCCTGGAGGAAGTGGGAGGAACACAGGATAAGGTGGGATGATGGCTGTCCGATCAGCGTGTCAGGACGTGGAGGTGATTATTTCGGAGAGGAGGAGGGACTCTGTTTTCGTTTTTTGTGTCGGAGGGAATTTGAGAATGTGCTGGAGACAGTGATTGTAGAAGTTTCTAGACCGTGGCTCTGGTCTGGATGGAGTAGAAAGCCAAGGGGACTGTTTGGCCAGGAGGGGCGGGGGTGAGACTTGGGACAGTGCTGGGAGGGGTCATCTGCTACTCAGGGCTTCCTATGGGCCAGGCACTGCTCTAGCCCCGTAGGTGGATTACTGCATCTCATCCGCACATCAGCCCCTGGTGGCAATGTGGGTGTCGTTTCCATCCTGGAAATAAATGAGCTCAGGTCTAGAGAGGTGGCCAGCTCCATACCTGGTGGAGCCAAGCTGGCACTCGAGTCTGTCTGACGCCAGGGTCCCGTGCTTAGTGACGAGGAGAGAGGAGAAGGTCGGGGGATTCTTGTGTCTCTTCCTCACCGTGTCGATTCAACTCCTATTGAAGAAAACCCACCATGTTCTTGCTTTCTAGGGGGCAGATGATTTCTGCTGAAGACTGTGAATTCATTCAGCGGTTTGAGATGAAAAGAACTCCTGAAGAGAAGCAGGAGATGCTCCAAACTGAAGGCAGTCAGGTGATGGCTAGAAACATACTATGAACACCTTCCTGTGTCATTAAAAATTCTAGAAAACAATTTTAATGACTTTGTGGTATTTCCTTGTAGGTATGTGTTGTAATTTATCTAAAAATCCTTTTTTACTAGAAGACATTTAAATAATTTACATTTTTCTTTGTTTACTTTGGAAAAATGTCATATTGGGTATGTTTATTCCTCCATTCTTTCCCTCATGAGTTCCACACATAAGTTTTCTTTTTCTTTAATTTTAATTTTAATTTAAATTTTAGTTAACACACAGTGCAGTATTGGCTTCAGGAGTGGAACTCAGTGAGTCATCACTTACATACGACACCCACTGCTCCTCCCAAGTGCCCTCTTTAACACCTGTCACCCAGCCAGCCCATTTCCTACCCACCTCCCTCTATTAATCCTCAGTTCTCTATCGTTAAGAGCCTCTTGTGGTTTGTTTTCCCCCTCTTCTCATTTTTCCCCTTTTTCCCATGTGTTCTTCTTTTTTATTTCTTAAATTTCACATATGACTGAAATCATATATATGGTCTTTCTCTGACTGACTTATTTCACCTAGCATAATTTACTCTAGGTCTATCCATATCATTGCAAATGGCAAGATTTTATTTTTTTGATGGCTGAGTAATATTCCATTATGTATATGTACATATATCACATCTTTTTTATCCATTCATCACTGGATGGACATTAGGGCTCTCTCCATAATTTGGCTGTTGTCAGTAGTCCTGCTGTAAACGTTGGGGTGCACGTACTACTTCTTTGAATCTGTATTTTTGTATCCTTTGGGTAAACACCTAATAGTGCAATTGTTGGATCATAGGGTACTTTCATTTATTTTTTTAAAGTTTATTTATTGTGTGAGAGAGACTGTAGGTGGGGGAGGGGCAGAGAGAGAGTTGCGGGGAGACAGAGAATTCCAAGCAGGCTCTGCAGTGCCAGCACAGAGCCCAGTGCGGGGCTTGAACTCACGAAGCTGAGATCCTGACCTGAGCTGAAACCAGGAGTTGGACCCTTAACTGACTGAACCACTCAGGTGCCCCTCTCTAGTTTCTTGAGGAACCTCTGTACTGTTTTCCACAGTGGCTGTACCAGTTTGCATTCCCACCAATAGTGCGAGAGGGTTTGCCTTTCTCTGCAATGCCTGTTGTTTCTTTTTCTTTTTTTTTTTAATTTTTAACCTGCATTTATTTTTGAAAGACAGAGACAGATCATGAGCAAGGGAGGGGCAGAGAGAGAGGGAGACACAGAATCGGAAGCAGGCTCCAGGCTCTGAGCTGTCAGCACAGAGCCTGATGCAGGGCTCGAACCCATGAACCATGAGATCATGACCTGAGCCAAAGTCGGATGCTTAACCACTTGAGCCACCCAGGTGCCCCAACACCTGTGGTTTCTTGTGTTGTTAATGTTAGCCATCCTGACGGGTGTGAGGTGGTATCTCAGTGTGGTTTTGATTTGTATTTCCCTGATGATGAGTGATGCTGAGCATCGTTTCATGTGTCTGTTAGCCATCTGGATGTCTTTGGAAAAGTCTTTTTTGGAAAATGTCTTCTGCCCGTTTCTTGTCTGGGTTGTTTCTTTTTTGGGTGTTGTTTGATAAGTGGATAGATATTGGATAGTAATCCTTTATCTGATCTGTTATTTGCAAATATCTTTTCCTATTCTGAAGCTGCCTTTTAGTTTTGTTGATTGTTTCCTTTGATGTGCAGAAGTTTTTTTTTAATCTTGATGAGGGCCCAATAGTTGATGTTTACTTTTGGTTCCCTTGCCTTTGGTGATGTGTCTAGTAAGAAGTTACTCTTTGAGGTCAGAGAGGTTGCTGACTGCTTTCTCCTCTAGGATTTTGATGGTTTCCTGTCTCACATGTAGGTCTTGCATCCATTTTGAACTTATTTTTGTGTCTCATGTAAGATAGTGGTTCAGTTTCATTCATCTCATGTTGTGTCCAGTTTACCCAAAACCTTTGTTGAAGAGACTTTTTTCCATTGTATATTCTTTTCTGTTTTGTAAAAGATGAATTGGCCATATAGTTGTGGGTCTATTTCTGTTAGAATGTCTATCCTACCGAAAACAATCTACACATTCAATGCAATCCCTATCACCAGCATTCTTTGCAGAGCTGGAACAAACAATCCTACAATTCATATGGAACCACAAAAGACCCCGAATAGCCAAAGCAATCCTGAAAAAGAAAAACAAAACTGGAGGCTTCACGATTCTGAATTTCAAGCTACATTACATACCTGTTGTCATCAGGACAGTATGGTGCTGGCAAAAAAACAGACATATATGTCAACAGAACAGAACACAAGTTTGTTCTTCCAACCCACGAATATACAGACTGCTTCTCCATTTCTTTGTGTCCTCTTCAGTTTCCTTCATAAGTCTTCTATATTCTGTAGTTTTTCAGACTGTGGGTCTTTTACCTCTTCAGTTAGGTTCGTTCCTACATATCTTATTATTTTTGGTGCAATTGTAATTGGGATCCTCAGTGATACTGGCCTATAATTCTCCTTTTTAGTGGGGTCTTTGTCTGGTTGTGTAATCAAGGTAATGCTGGCTTCCTAGAATAGGTTTGGAAGTTTTCCTTCCATTTCTGTTTTTTGGAGTAGTCTGAGAAGAATAAGTAGTAACTCTTCTTTAAATGTCTGATAGAATTCTCCTGGAAAGCCATCTGGCCCAGGACTCCTGCTTGCTGGGAGATTTTTAATTACTGATTCAATTTCTTTGCTGGGTATGGGTCTGTTCAAATTTTCTATTTCTTCCTGTTTCAGTTTTGGTAGTTTGTGAGTTTCTAGGAATTTGTCCATTTCTTACAGATTTCCTAGTTTGCTGGCACATAGTTTTTCATGGTTTGTATTTCTGTGGTGTTTTGATCTCTTTGATTCGTGATTTTATCTATTTTGGGTCCTTTGTTTTTTTTTTTTTTTTTTTTTTTTTTTTTTTTTTTTTGTTTTTTTTTTTTTTTTTTTTTTTTTTATATATAAGTCTGGCTAGGGATGATCAATTTTGGTTATTCTTTCAAGGAACTAGTTCTTAGTTTCATTGATCTTTTGCACTGGTCTTATTTTTGTTTCTATATCATTTATTTATGCTCTAATCCTTGTAAATTCCCCCTTCTTCCTCTGGTTTTAACTTTATTTGCTGTTCTTTTTCTAGCTCCTTTACGTATAAGGTTAGATTGTGTATTTGGGACCAGTTCTGCTTCTTGATAGGCCTGAATAGCAATATACTTTTCTCTGACTGCTGCCTTTGCTGCATGTGAAAGGGTTTGGACTGTTGTGTTTTCATTTTCATTTTCATTGGCTTCCATGTGTTTTTTTTAATGTCTTCTTTAATTTCCTGGTTAACCCATTCGTTCTTTAGTAGGATGTTCTTTAACCTCTATGTATTTGAAGGCTTTCCAAGTTTTTTCTTGTGGTTGATTTAACATTATATAACAAAGTGATCTGAAAATATGCATGGTATGAGCTCAATCTTTTTGTACTGTTGAGGGCTGATTCGTGACCCAGTATGTGATCTGTTCTCAAGAATTGTTCCAGGGGCGCATGGGTAGCTTAGTTGGTTAAGTGTCTGACTTCCGGGTAGCTTAGTTGGTTACGCCTCATGGTCTCATGGTTTATGAGTTTGAGCCCTGCATCAGGCTCCATGCTGACAGCTAAAAGCCTGGAGCCTGCTTCAGATTCTGTGTTTCCCTCCTTCTCTGCTTCTCCCTTACTTATGCTCTGTCTCTCTCAAAATGAAATAAATATTTAAAAAAATGTAAAACAAAAAATGTTCCGTATGTACTTGGGAAGAATATGTATTCTGTTGCTTTAGGATGAAATCTTTTAAATATACGTTAAGTCCATCAGGTCCAGTGTGTCATTCAAAGCCGTTGTTTCCTTATTGATTTTTCTGCTTAGATGATCTGCCCATTGCTGTAAGGAGGTTGTTAAAGTCCCCTACTATTATTGTATTATTAATAATGAATTTCTTTATGTTTGTGATTAGTTGATTAGTATATTAGGGTGTCCTAAAGTTGGGGGGCATAAATATTTACAATTGTTTGATCTTCTTGATGGATAGATCCCTTAATTATGATATAATGCCCCTCTTCATCTTTTTGTTAACAGTCTTTGTTCTAAAGTCTAGTTTGTCTGATACAAGTATGGCTCATCTGGCTTTCATTTGATGTCCATTAGCATAATAGATGGTTCTCTGTCCCTTCACTTTCAATCTGCAGGAGTCTTTAGGTCTAAAATGAGTGTCTTGTAGACAGCGTATCGATGGGTCTTGTTTTTTTTTTTAATCCATTCTGATACCCTACGTATTTGGATTGGAACAGTTATTTCATTAAAATTCAGTGATTATTGGAAGATATGAATTTAGTGCCATTGTGTTGCCTTAGAGTTGGTGTTTTGGGTGATGTTGTCTGTTCATTTCTAGTTTGTGTTGATTTTCGTCTTTTTTTGTTCTGTTTTTTTCTCCAAAGAGTCCCCCTTACAGTTTCTCACAGAGCTGATTTAGTGGTCATAGTCTTCTTTAGTTTTTCTTTGTCCAGGAAACTCTTTTATTTCTCCTTCTATTCTGAATGATAGCCTTGCTGGTTAAAGGATTCTTGGCTGCCTATTTTCCCACTCAGCCCCTCCCTTCCGGCTTGCCAGCTTCTGTGACAGGTCTGCTGCGAACCTAATCTGTCTTCCCTTGTAGGTTAAGGACTTTTTTCCCTTGCTGCTTTCAGGATTTTTTCCTTGTCTGTGTATTTTGTGAACTTGTTATGTCTTGGCCATGGTTGACTTGTTGAATTTAATTGGGAGTTCTCTGTGCTTCTTGGATTTTGATGTCTGTGTCCTGCCCCAGATTAGGGAGGTTTTGCTCACATAAACATTCTGCCCGTTTTTCTCTCTCTTCCCCTTCTGAGATTTCTATGATACAGATGTTATTCCTCTTTAATAAGTCACCGAGTTCTCAAAGTCTTGTCTCGTGATCTTTGGCCTCTGTATCCCTCCTCTTTTCAGCTTCACTGTTTTCTGTGATTTTGCCTTCTGTGTCACTCAGCTGCTGCTCTGCCTCATCCATCCTTACCGTCTGGCCTTCATTCAAGGTCGCATCTCTGTTGTAGCATTTTAAATTTCAGCCTGGCTGGATTTTAGTTCTTTTATCTCTGTGGAAAGGGATTCTCTGGTGTCTTCTACTTTTTTCAACCCTAGCTCTTGTTCTTATGATCATGGCCTTATTTTTAATTTATTTTTAATTTTTGAGAGAGAGGGCGCCGGTGAATGAGGGACAGACAGAGAGAGAGAGATAGAGAGAGCGAACGAGCGAGAGCGAGCAGGGCTCATCTGAAGTGAGGTTCGAGCTTACCCAATACAGAAGTAGAACTCAGAAACTGTGAGATCATGGCCTGAGCCAAAGCCAGATGCTTAACCGACTGAGCCACCCAGGCTCCCACAATTATGGTTTTAAATTCTATTTCAAATCTATTTAAATTCTATTTTTCTGCATTTCTGAAATCATTTTTAGAATAGATTCCTAGAAGGGAAATTAAGTTTCAAAGCAAATATTGTTCTTAAAGTTGCTTAGCATTTTTTTTTAGAAAAATTTTCCACTTTGTATTTTCACTAGAATATGATGCAATTCTGCTGTCCGTCAGATTTTCTGATATGGGGGTGGGATATCGATAGCCTGAAGGAGCTCATCCACATCTCAGCCCGATTCTCGCAGCGATGTTGGGAAATCTGTGAGAAAACATACTGTTGGCTTCAGTTTTTGTTGAATTCCAGAGATTGTCCCATAGATGGTGAGATGTAGGATGGAGGTAGGTCATCGCCTTCTTATTCTAATCCCTAGTACTCCTGCTTTCGTGTTCTGCTTCCCAGTAAATGCAAAAGCAAACATAAAAGCCAACATTAATGATAATTTTTGGTTGTCTTCATAACTTACTCTTTATGTGTTCACACACCATCCAGAGTTAAGGTTGCTGGCAGACAAAAAAGGAAATGTGTATCATTTGTATGTAACCCAGGGAGGTCAATAGAGTTTGAAGATTCTTAATTGACTCAAAAAAAAGAGAAGAGTTAAGGTTGCTAGGTCTATTTAAAGGTAGTAAACATTTTGAAATTTATCACTAGAAATAATCAGGAATCTGATGCAAGTCATAGTATATTCCTCCCATACGTCATCACAATATTTATAAAACATACACATTTCCTATAATTGAGATCTTTTAGTTAGTAGCATTTGTATTATTTGTGCAAGAAAAATATTTTACTGAAATTCCATGAAAACGATAGTTAACGTCACTTTCATTTGTTTTCAGTGTGCTAAAACGTTTATAAATTTGATGACTCATATCTCCAAAGAACAGACAGTCCAGTATATCCTCACTCTGGTTGACGACATGCTGCAGGTGGGTACATTTTTTGTTTAATCTATTTGGTGACTTCATTGTCTTGTCTTCTGCACGGTAACAACATTATTGTGTGGTTTCACTAAGACAATGGCTTTCTTCTAAGTTGGAATTGCTAATAGTGTTAAAAATGGGAATGCCCCCACACAGGCTATTTTTGGTGTTTTTCAGGATGTCCAGTAATTAAATTGCATTTTTTCCCATAATACCTCAGAGTTCTTTGTTAAGCACCAGTGATAATGGGTAAATCATCAGAGGCTTTCTGGATGCTCAGTGTACTTACTGGCACTGTGGCTTCTCTTTCAGTCCGTCCACAGGTTTCAGGGCCCCTGCCGCGTTCCTGGCCGGTGCCAAACACTGGGGTTCAGTGCCGACTGAGGGCAAGGACTTCCCCTCAAAGATCTTTTCTCTTTGGAGAACATTTCGCTTATCATCTGAGACTTTTCCAGTTGCATAAAGTTTCTATTTACCATTTTTCCTGTCCCTGAAACAGTGGGGCCTCCCTTATTCATACTTTTGTATCTTACACCAGAGTCCAGTCTGGATCGAAACTGTTGGTGTACAGAACAGTTCTTTTTGAGACAGGCCGCCTGGGCTGTGGAATCCAGCGCCTGACGCCTTCTTCAGGTCTCAAAGAGCGGCGCCAGTCTGGTGGTTTGTGCGGACCTTTGTTCTGCCAGTTTACAAAGAAAAACACTTATCGATGGCCTGCTATGTGGCAGCCACTGAACTAATTGTTACTGAAGAAGACTGATGCCACCTACATAGCGGCCCTCATGTCATTTATAGGAATGCAGTGATTTTATAACGTACGTGAGGGTCAGTATCCAGCCTGGGCTGAGAACGGTCTCGGTTTCTCTCAGCGCTTTTTACTTCCATGAAGTTAAGAAAAACAGGGAACGTTGGCGTCTACTTTGACCATCCTGGTTCCTGTGTAGACCGCGCCCAGGATGAGCAGGCTTGAGCTGGTGTGCACTTTGGCTTTATTTATACCTGTGAGTGTATACTCAGCACACACATGCATGCACACTGATAGCCTCATTTTGTACGCATACATCTGCAGAGTGGAAACCAGGAGTTCACACTCTCTCCAGTTTCATTTCAGCTCAACACCAGAGGGCATTCCAGCCTGCCCTTTCCGTGCTGGTGACTCTCTTCTGGGACAGTGAGATCGTGGGCTCTCTTTCTTCGTGTATTTACTTGTCTGCCCCACCCTGCGGCACAGGGAAAGGCGCTTCGGGATTGCCGACCCACACACCTGTGCAAAAGGAGCCCCTCCCTGGAGTTCAGTGGAGTCTGCAGGCCTTTTCCTTTAAGCTGAGACTATGTACTCTGAGTATTGTATTGAGTAGTCATATTAGTTTTCTTGAAATACAGTTAGATTCATTTGTGCTTTTTGGTATTCTACTTATTTTTTCTTATTCTTGTTGATTTTTATTATTTTTGATAATGTAAAATACCAACATGCTTCTAGAAGTGAAAACTGTACTGAAAAGATATAATCAGAGAAACGTCACCAAACCCTTACCCCCCATCCCTGCATGCCCACTTGTCTCTTGTTAGGTAATCATTATCATAGATTTCTGGTTTATCCTTCCTGTTTCTTTTTCCCTGCAGAAATAGTCAGATACATGTAATATACTTTCATTTCCTTCTCTTTCTTTTTTTCTTTTTTTTTTTTTTAATGTCTATTTTGGAGAGAGAGCATGCACTTGAGCACAGGGGAGGGGCAGAGAGAGAGAGAGAATCGGAAGCAGGCTCCAGGCTCTACGCTGTCAGCACAGAGCCCGATGCAGGGCTCGAATTCCTGAACCGTAAGATCATGACGTGTGCTGAAGTCTGCTTAACTAACTGAGCCACCCAGGTGCCCCATAGTTGCTTCTCTTTCTTATAGAAAACATGTAGGAAATGTAATCGCTTGCGTTTTGCTCATCTCATCTAACAGACTGTGCCAGAAATCATTCCATGTCAGTTCATAGATGTTTCCCATATTCTTTTTTGATGGCAAGAGAGTGCTGTTTTTTCTTTTAAGATTTTATTTTTAAGTAATCTCCACACCCAGTGTGGGGCTGAAACTTCCAACCTCAAGATCAAGAGTCACACACTCTGCTGACAGCCAGCCAGGTCCCCTGCAACAAAGTACTCTTAGTGGCTGTACCGTGGTTTACTTAGTCTCTGATGTGATGGACATTGAGGTTGGCTCAATGTGTTTAGTTTGGTTTAATAAAGTTTTTATTTTTTTTTTCATTTTTATTTTTTTAAGAGAGAGAGAGTGAGCAAAGGAGAGGGGCAAAGGGAGAGGGAGAGAGAATTCCAAGCAGGCTGCACTGTCAGTGTGGAGCCTGACATGGAGCTCGACCCCAGGACCCTGGGATCATGACCTGAGCCAAAATCAAGAGTCTGTAAATCAGAAATTTACATTTCTGGTGTAAATTACTTGAGCTCTGTTTTGAAACCAGTTAATAAATCCTTTATAAGGAGCCCTTGAAGGACTTCCCTGGCCAGGGAACCACGTTTCAGTCTGAGGCGACAGCCAGGGTTATGACATTTATAGCTGGGACTTCTTTAGAGTCTGTCACATGTCAGACAGGACAAGGTTCTTGAGTCCGTCTCGAATTTGCCTTTGGGCCACTTCCTTTTGCCTTTGCCTTCAGATTTGTTCACTGGGTCTTTGTTTTTCTTGGCCAACTTTCTGGTTTTTCTTCTTCTCATTGTCCTCGGGGGTGTCACAGCCTGCCCAGCAGCCTTGCTGAAGTGGTTCCAACATTTCATATGATATTTTGTAATTAGAAATAATGAAGCCACGGATAACCTTTTGCAAATGTACTTTTATGCGATCAAGAATGTACTTCTTGGCAAATGCCTAGCAATAGGATTGCTGGGTAAAGAGCCACAACCTGTGTAGTTGCGTTAGGATATTGCCGTGCAATTCCATGTTGCAGGACCGCAGAGAGCACTTGCGTCTCTCTAACCTTGACAACAGAGGGCGTTGTCAGACTTGCACGTTTTTGCCAGTCAAGACGGATCTAAAGTTGAACATCGTCAGATGAATAGTTTTATTTCTTCTCTTTGTTGGACTGTCTTTATGAAGGACATGTGGAGGGACTCAAGCTTAGGGAGCTGACATTATCCTCGGCTGTTGATTAAACATATTTTATGAGTTTATTGGTAAAATTTTAGTAACGTTGAGAAATTTGCACATAACCTTTATCATTCTTGTGCTGCTTAAAAAATACCATAATTATAAATGTTATCCAATTTTTACCAGTTGTTTAATTTTTTAATACTTCTGGATAGAATACTTCTGGACAAAATTGCTTGTTTTTTCTCATGTGTTTAGTTTTGGGTACATAATTTTGAAGCTGAAGATGTTTTTTGTGTTCAGATATCAACAGGAATTGTGAAATGCCTTTGAGAAGAAGGGCTTTATCCATATTCCCTTAAAGGTTTGTAACTTGAGTATCTGAAACAGTGATGAATGGAAGATACGTTTTTAAGCAGGAATTGAAATCACAAAGGACTAGTCCAGGAAGATGGGTTTTAAACTTACCTAAAATATAAAAAATACATTTTTGGTATGGAATTGTGCCTTGTGTACTTGTGTGTCAATGATAATTACAGTTTTAACGTGAAAAATAATCCACTAAAGGAGTAAATGATGACTTACCCAAATTTTGTGTACTTCGATAAAATCATTATCATACCTTGCAATTGGTATTCTAAACTATAATGATGCGTTACTTAAGGAGATGTTTGTTCCTCATATAGGTAGGGAACTGCTAGCACAGACCAAAATTAAAACCAGTGTATTTAAAAAGAATTAAATGATCTGAAAATTATTTGTGGTTCTTTTGTACCTTTACCAAATATCGTTACTTAGCAACCATCATTTCGTGACTCAGAAAGTATATTTCAGCCAGTGAAATGTAGAGAAAAGTTAGATGAGAGGCGTTTGCTGAGAATTAATTGTTCCTCAAATCCTATGTCTGTCCGCTAGTGTTCCGTGCTGTTTTTTGCTCTCTTTGTCTGCCTTGACTTTGCTGTAATGTTATGCTAAGAGTAACCTGATTTTATCTGTGTGGAGACAACACTGGGAAGCGCAGATCCAAGGTGCAGGCTCAGAAGAAGTACAACTTAAATTGCGTTTCCCTGCATGGTTGCGGGGCTCACGTGACATACAGCTAATCATAATTGAAGATGATTTTAAAGTATCTGTGCATGCCCCGACGCCACCCCCGGGCCCTGGTAGCAGCTGGCCGGGAAGATGCTGCCTGATGGGACATGGAAGGAAGATGGATTAGTGATAGCTTTTATTTTCTGTTTCCAGGAAAATCACCAGCGGGTCAGCATTTTCTTTGACTGCGCTAAACGCAGCAAGAGCACTGCCTGGTCCTACTTCCTGCCGATGCTGAACCGCCAGGACCTCTTCACTGTTCACATGGTAGCCTTTGAGTTGACCAGATTTCTGATCTGGGAAAGAGACTCACTTGGGCTCTTTATGACTTCGTAACCTCCCAGTTCCCCGAGGAGTGATGGCTGCAATGTTGATTTTTCAAAGCAACATAAACAAGTTTGCTTATAGATGTTGAGGAATCTGGGGACGTTGGGAGCACAGAGGAGGTGGGGTTGCTTTGAGACAGTTACAGTTTCCTAGGGTATTTGTTGAGCTCATTAGCATGAAAGCCTTTGGTAATTACGTGTGCAAAAAGCTTTTGACTACCTGTGACAGGATTAACCCACATTTTACTATAGAAATTAAATTGTTCAGTTGTTTTTTTTTAATCTTTATTTTTGAGAGAGAGAGAGACAGAGCGAGAGCACATGCGCACGCATGAGTGGGGAGGGGCAGAGAGAGAGGGAGACACAGAACCTGAATCAGGCTGCAGGCTCTGAGCTGTCAGCAGAGCCCGATGTGGGGCTCGAACTCACGAACTGTGAGACCATACATGAGCTGAAGTCAGACACGTGACTAGCTGAGCCACCCAGGCGTTCTGAGGAGGAATGTCTATTTATTACCCAAGATACAGGTTTTTAAGTGTGAGGACTCACAGAGGGCTGCAGTGAGGAAGGTAACAGCCGACTGTCTGTGGCAGACATTGTTCAGAACTCAGGCAAGTGATTTGGTGGAAGTTTGCAGATTTTTGAATATTCACACCTACAAATTCATTACAAGTATTTACACGGTGTCTCAAAAAATAATAAAAAAGGAAAAAGATTCTTTGGATTTTTGCTGGTCTATAAAGAGTCTAATCTTAATCTGTCTTTTGAAACTAAAAACAATACAAGGAAAGTCATGAAATTCTTAAAACCCAACTGATTCTATTTCACCTTAAAGGAGCTATTTAAGAATATATTTTGATTTTATTGTAATTTATATGTGTTAACACATTTTTTTTTTAGTTTAGAGAAAGTGTGAGGAGGTGAGAGAGGCAGAGTGGGGAGGAGAGAGAGAGAGAGAGAGAAGAGAGAGAGAATCTTAAGCAAACTCCACACTCAGCACAGAGCCTGACGAGGGGCTTGATCCCAGGACCCTGGGATCATGACCTGATCTGAAATCAAGAGCTGGACGCTCAACTGACTGAGCAACCCAGGTGCCCCAGAAAATATATTTTAAAAATACAAACTTATTTTGGAGAGTTGAGTATTAAAAAAAATCTCGTTGCAAAATGGTTATGAGTCTTGCTTTTGAAGGTATATGATGTGATTTTTAGAATCGACGTAGTATTCAAATACATTTCTTACTTTCCAGGCAGCAAGAATTATCGCAAAGTTGGCAGCTTGGGGGAAAGAACTGATGGAAGGCAGTGACTTAAATTACTATTTCAATTGGATAAAAACTCAGCTGAGTTCACAGGTAAAAGACACTTGTCTTAGTATCTTTGAAAAGAATGCGACACTCGTATGAAGCTTTTGATGGTAATTCTGTAGGCAGTAAATAAAAAAGTTACATTAAGATCATGCCATTTCGAACTGCTCTCAGATATGGTAGCATGCCTTCCTTTTCCTTTCTTTGACCAGCTTCAGCTCAAACGTTTCTGTCTTTGCTGCCACTTGGGACTTTCCATCCATGCTTTCCGGTGGGTGAGGGGGACCTCCCTTCGGGGAAGGGCGGGGGGCACCATGATCATGTAGGCCAGAAGGACTGGGACGGGGCCAGAGAGCCATTCGTGCAAGGCTTGCGAGGAGGGAGGGGTAACAGGATGGCAGGAGACCGTGCAGCCAGGCTCCGGGGCTACGAGCGTCCGAGGGCAGCTCCTGCGTCTGCCATGGGACCTTGAACCTCCAAGATTTGTGCCAGAAATCCTGGATCCGGGGGTGGGGAGGGGCTCTTCATTAGTTTGAGGCTGGGGTCACTTTTGTCCTTCCGGCCACAGAGCAGGCCAAGCTAACAGCCAGTTGCACCGATAAGCAGAGTGGCGCTGGGTGCTGCCAGGGACTCGCACACCGCACACCGCGGGTCACTGGCCACCCAGTGACTTAGCCTCGCCCACGAGTCCAGACCAGGCCCCTGGGGTAGCCGGCAGCCGCTAGTCTAGCTGCAAGGTGACCATTGCCTTGGCACCTTCCCACATTGACCTTGTCACCATGGGACTGAACACTGGGGCCTAAGGCTCGTGGTGAAGCCTGCCTCGGTCGCTTTCGGATCTCTCTAGCTCTGCTGCTCCCCGGAGGAAAGTAGCTTGCTGGTTGAATGACGGGGAAAATGACAGGTTTTCTGGTTTCGTCTTCATGGTTCCCTAGAACAGGCAGAAGACAGGACACTTGGTGGCTCAGTGGTTCTTTCCTTCAGGCTTCCAGTGACTAATATCAGTGGTACGGGGGAGCTGGGAAGGTCCCCAGAAGAAGGGTGGAGTGAAGGTGGGTGCGGGAGTCCCGCGGGGAACAGAGGGGGGAAGAGAAGGAGACTTTGGTGTGGGAACGGCTTCCGTGAGGAGTGGGACCAGGAAAGTCATATTGGTGGTGCGTTGTCAGTGCTGGATTTATAAAGAAGGGTCTGTTTGAAATAAAGTTCTGGAAAGTTGTAATTTAGATTTCAGGTGACATTGTAATGGATTCTAATTTGACGCATACGAGAGAGACACCGTGACGTTTTACTTGGGTTTATTTTTTGTCTTATCGTTGCTGGCCTTCTTGGGGCAGTCTAATTGCCTTTTATAATTGGGTGGGGATATTTTGGAGCATCTTAAGTATTAAGAATTTTTTATATCAGCATACATTTTAGGTCTTTTGGCTTAATTTTTTAAAACTTTTTTTAATGTTTTTATTTATTTTTTGAGAGAGAGAGATACAGCGTGAGCAGGGGAGGGTCAGAGACAGAGGGAGACACAAAGTCCGAAGACAGGCTCCAGGCTCTGAGCTGTCGGTGCAGAGCCTGACATGGGGCTTGAACCCACGAACCGGGAGATTATGACCTGACCCCAAGTCGGACACTTAACCAACTGAGCCACCCAAGTGCCCCTTGGCTTGATTTTTAAAAGCATTTTTCTAAGAGCCACAAATTTGCAGATTTTACTGAATTTGTGAGGTATTTCAAAAACATACTTTGAACATGAAAAATAGGTGTGCAGAGATGAGATTTAAAACTCCAAGTGGATATCATTTGGGATTAGACTGCTTAAGCTTCCCCTCCGCCCCGTTTTTTTCTTTTTTGAAATTAGTTCTTCCTTTGAGCAAACTTTGTTTTCGTGTTAGCTTTATGGTAAGCAGTGGTCATGAGGCTTTGTTGTAACTGGATTCAGAAAACAAAACCTGTAGGAAAGCATGTGTACCGCAGTCTGCCGTGACCTTTCGGGCTGCTTCAGCTGAGACGTTTCCTCCCAGGAGTAACACTTCCATCGTGCCTCGCAGCTCATCTGTCCCTTCTGGAACGCCCATGGTTATGACTGTCCAGGAATTGAGAAATCATCCTTATCATCACTCACGGAAGCAAACCATTCCAGGGTCTAGAACAGTTTTCATTAGAACTAAGCTTCTTGGTGTTAGATAAATGCTTTTCTTTATCTTTCTGGTGCATTCTTTTTTATCGCCTGGTCTTTGGTCTTCTTTGGTTACGGTAAGGCATTTCTGCTTCGCAAATCCTGCTGCGAGGTGACTCTTCAGAGAGCCCAGCCCCGTCTGGCTTTGCTTCTTAGAGTCTGGTCGCTGCTTCTGCTAGGATCTGAACTGCGTGGTCTTTCTTGCCGTGGGCAGACGCTTCTGCCACAGCCTTCCACCAGGATCAAATTGCTGACTTGTTTAAAGAGTGAGACAGGATTGTTTGGGATTCTCTTTGCTGCTTTGCTTGAATGTCATGTGATGCTGCTGTATCTAGAAGGTCTCTTTTTCTCTATCATTAGTGTTTTCTCGCTCATAAAAAGGAAGGACCACAATTTCATAATTTTAATAGAAATACATTTTCAAGGGTCAAAAATAGTTATGAGTGTGGATATTTGGTTGACTTTCTAGTGACGTTAGGAACTTTTCCTTTTTGATAGTTTAAGCATTGTCAAGGGGTTGGGGGCCTCATGCCTGGTACTTAGTAGATAATAAAAAAAATTAGTTTGAATAAAACTAAATAAAAATATCCTTTCAGAAATCCATTACCACTTTTCTTTTGCACCTTTAGCCTTTGACTTTCTACCTTTTCTTTAGTACTTTCTAGAAGTCACTTAGACATTATATAACATGTGAAATTCTGATTGTCATTATAAACTTGCTAGCATTGCTATGGATAACCTAAATTTACGTTCTGTGTATTATCTCCCGTTATTAGGCACCTGTTCAGAAAGCACTGGCACAGAATAGAGTGTAGGTAGTTCAGCTCAAGACAGTCCTCTTACCCGGAGAGCAGTTCAATAAGCAAATCCTGAGACTTGGAAATTTGCACCAGCTTCACTTACGAAATTTAGCCAGAGCTTAGTATTCAGTTTACTATGTTACATTTTTAATTTATTAAGTCACCTGGGTGAGTGTAATATTTAGACTAGTTCATGGCATCCCCATGCTGTTTGTTAGTTGATGATATTCCATTAAGTAGGATTAAGGAAAAAAATTATAAAATTTGCTTAGCCCCCTTTTATAAGCTGATACATGAGGATAGAAACTAAAAACAAAACTAAGTAATGAGTTATTTATTTCATAATAGAAACTGCGTGGCAGCGGTGTCGCTGTTGAAACAGGAACAGTGTCTTCAAGTGACGTAAGTATTTTCCTTCTTGATTCACTGGCCTCCCAACACCAGCAACATAAGTTATTCTGAGTCATTTACACATTAAACGATGTTTTCTAGTTCCTCAAATGTCAATCTGTGGATTTGATATCGCCTCCAGTTAGGTTCATAGCATTGTCAGAACCGTGTGTGTACACACACACACACCATTAAAAAAATTTTTTTTAATGTCTTTATTTTATTTTGAGAGACAGAGCAGAGAGCGAGTGGGGGAGGGGCAGAGAGAGAGGGAGACACAGAATCCGAAGCAGGCTCCAGGCTCTGAGCTGTCCGCACAGAGCCCGACACGGGGCTCGAATCCATGAACTGTGAGATCATGACCTGAGCTGAAGTCGGTTGCTTAACTGACGGAGCCACCCAGGCTCCCCCCCCACACACCATTTATAAATATATATTATGGGCTCTTAGGAGACTGGAGACTTGTTCTTCCCGCTTGCTCTTTTTGGGTTACTTTATCTCAGACCCGAGAATGAAAGCAAGAGTCTGAATTCAGATGCACAACTGGAGTGAATCATTCGAAAGTTACTCTCTTCAAGCTTCAGCTGTCGGATAACCTGGCCAGTATCTGTCGAACAGTGTGTCAGGCAGTTGAGAACAGCCCAGTGTGGCATCAAGACGGACGGCGTTAGAACTCATCACTTGCACTGTGTTTCTCAAGGCTTTATGTAGGGCTATGTGGTGGCTGGAACCCCCGCCTCCCTCCATCCTTGTTCTGTTGGCCAGACTCTCCCCACATTTCTGTAGAGGCAGAAGGTTAAAGGTTAAAATGAATCCTGTCTCCCCAAGTTCTCTTCTTGATTAGAGTTATCTGCCCCCATTTGGGGGGTTGCACTCAGAATAGCTCAAGAATAGGCGGTGGGTGTGGACAAACGGGTTGGTGTGTTAGAGGCAGCTGAGAGACAGGGAAAAAGGAACCTGGACCTGTAGGTGAGGTGCGTCTGTCTGTGTCTGTTGGAAGTGCGTCTGGGCAGTTGGAAACGTGTGTGAGGGCAGGGTCCACAGCACCTCCCTGGGGCTCTGCAGCTGCCGTCCGGGGCTCCTGATCACCAGCACTTCTGTGCCCTGCACACAGGGTCTGTGACCGGCACGCGGTGTGTTCGTTTGTGTGCTGAGCCTGGAGATGACCGTGGGACTGTTTCAAAGCCAAGAGCAGGGCTTCTTGTGCGGCATGGCGTGAAGGATTTGATAATTAGCATGTTGGACCAGAAAATAGCTACGAGCCGCCTGGAATGATCTGAACAAGACGAGCAGTCTTGCAGTCAGAGCGGGGTAAGAAGGTGCCGGGTTGCAAGGCTAGATATTCAGGCAGAAGGACATGTTTACATTGAGAGGCTTTACGACCTGCATTTCCATCACTTTGAACTTTTGAAAAGTTACTTAATTCATGTGTTAAACTTACTGGTAAATTTTTTAAAAGGTGTTTTTAGAATCATAGTTCTTACAAGCTTATGTGGTTGTCAACATGTTTGTAAGTTATTAAAGCTTGTGTAATGAGCAGCCAGCTCTAGTGACATGACTTTCTCATTTTGTTCTTTTCTGTCCAGTGTATTGGGGGGAAAAACTAGTTAGCTGAGTTGGCAGCACACTGGTCAAAGTGGTTTACGTGGTAGACTCCTATACGTGCCTCCCAGAGTTAGCATCGGGGTGGTTGTGAGTGAGGAAGAGATGGCCATTGGTTTTGACCTTTTCCCCTTTCATACCCTTCAAACTTGAACTACTTGCTGTCTCTTCCTGAAAGGCCCTACTTTTTCAGATGGCTGTCAGCTCGGAAGGCAGACTTTGGTAAGCGGAGCCCCAGGTGTTAACCTCCCCTGTGCTCCTGGCATCTTAATCGGGGAATTTGAATTGGCCACTAACGTTTACGGAGCTATGTGTTCAGTCCTGCTCCGTTCATTTCACATCTGTGTCCTTGACGTCCACACTGCCTCTCTGACACAGGTCTTACTGCGAGCCCCACTGTGTAGATCGGAATGGGGACGCTGTACAGCAGGGGAGCAGCATCTTGCCCCGAGTCATTCAACTAATGAGGGGCAAAAACCCCAAAGAAAGGAACTGCTGGCCGAGAGCATCACTTTTGAGGCGGTGGAAGGGGATTGGGGCTGGGGGATTCTCCACATCGCAGGGCCTGCTCAGACTTGTAAAAGTATCAGCAGTGTATCTTAAAACCCGGTTCGGTTTTCTGAGAGTCTAGGGAAGGTTTGGGAAATTGCATTACAGGAGACTGCCGCTTGATGTCAGTATAAAACAAGAGTTCTACGCTGCAGAATGTGAGCTGAGAATGATCTCGTAGTCTTTGCTCTTCAAATGGCCACGGAAGCATCCCACTGAGTTATAAGTAGATTATTACAAACAGTTTTACTTAGGGTATTACACAAATGGACTTTCCTTAGAATGCATTATATTGTTTTTGCCTGAATACAGAAGTAATAAACAGCATCAGATCTATGCACTGCCCTTAAACGGTTCAGTTCTTCACTGGTTCTCGGAAGTGAGTGCTCCGTCTTCTGTCCTTCTGAGGAAGCCGCCCAGCCCTGGAATTCGATTTGTGCTGATGCCCTGATAGAAAGACACAGACTGTGATCTGTCCCAGACTGAAAGGTCTAGAAAGAACCTGGGAATTTCTTGTGTGCTTACTCGTTTTCCTTTCCCTCTGTGTGCCTCCATTGGCACCCGTGTCTGAGGGAGCAGGGTCACTTCCCACCTGACTGCGTCCTGATCTCTGGCCGTTCTCTTGCAGATCCAGTGAAGCATTAGTTGTTGCTGGATGAACGTTGTTTCACTCATAGTAGTAATTTCAGGAAGTGGACACGTTCTCCTTATTCCTTATTTCATCTTGCTTTTCAGTGTTCTGGATCTGTTCTGTCCACCAGAACTTTCCGTGATGACGGAACTGTCCATCGTGGTGGCCACCATGTGGCTATTGAGCCCTCGGAAATGTGGCAAGTGGGAGTAAGAAAGCACATTTTCAGTTTTATTCGGGTTTTTAAACTTTTTATGAGAACGTATCACACATCGTAAAATCCATCCATTTGCACAGTTCAGTAGGTTTTAGTATCTTTACAGAGTTGCGCAGCCGTCACCACAATCTAGTTTTGTAACCTTTTTAACACCTCAGAGAGAAACCTAGTACATCAGCAGTCATTCTTCTTTCCTGTCGCCCCCTCCCAACCTCTAGCAACCGCCAGTCTACCTTCTGTCTCTCTCTTTCTGCCTCTTCTGGCCATTTCGTAAAATGAACGCGAATAGCACACGGTTGTCTGTAACTGGCTTCTTTCACTGAGTGTAACGTTTTCAAGACTCTCGTGTGTTTTAGCACGTATTTACAGTAGTTTAGCATGAGAGAAATGAAACTTAGGGGTTTCTTTTGGGCTTTTGGCCACATTTCTTAAACTGTCTTCTCTGGCACTTCTGATACCCTCCTTATTCGTGTATTCATGTATTTGTCTCACTGTTGTGACTTCATGATGTGCCCATGCGACCCTTTTCAGTCTCCGCAAGAGGCAGAGTACTTGGCTTAGTTCTTTGCTGCTGTGATGTCAGGTACATCGGAAGTGCTTTCTACGTAGAAGAAACGAGTGGGCTGTGGCGGAATTCGTCCAGGTCAGGCCTCTTACCCGACTGCGGTCCACGGCGGCTGGTGAGCAGGAGGCTGCGAGGGCCCAGGGTAACTCGCAGGGGTTGCAGGGCGTCCGTGGGGGCTCGCTTAGAGCAGTTCTTGGAGCGTTTTCGTTGGCCAGTTGCCGTCTGTCTTCTTGCCACAAAATAAATACATCTTAAACATTGGAGATCATTAAAACATATGCACAGAATACGTTAAGGCGGGAAGGTAAGAATCTGTGAGTTTGTTTTCTGGTCGTAGTTTTGGAAGGATTATCCGGAGGTACACTCTGGCAGCACAAAAGAAAATTAAATGGCAAGGTATTTCAGTACAACTCTCTTTGACAAATCATTGTCAGAGCACAGCAATTATAACAATATTAGGTAATCAAATATAGTCTACGTGAGATGTGTTCTTGGAAGTTGTATACGAGGCAATAATTTATAAAGTAATATTTTCTCAAGGAAATAATGATTTTTCTGCATACTAAGGGATCTCATCGGATGACTAAGCAAATTAGGTTGAAAGCAGTGCTTGAGGGAGATTGAGAAATTTGTAAATTAATAGCAAATGACTTTTTTTGGTAAAACTGAAGTCTAAGACTAAATTATCTCAATTTGGGCATTAATTTAATCTAGGTATTTTAGGAGTATTGACTAGAAGGTCTTTTTGAGTAAGCCAACTTCAAGAGAATTTGGGGGGCTTATCTATTTTAGTTCCTGCATATGAGATCATAAAAATATACCCTGTGGTGGTTTTGCGCCTTGCAGAGCTGGTTTTGAGTTCAGGTTTGAGTAGCAGGTTTTTCCTTTTACTTTGTTAGGGCTGGCATTTCCCCTTATTGGCGATAAAACCGTTTTGAAGAGTTTACGTGATTTGCCAAAAACGATTTGGCAAAACTCTTGATAGGCAAAGCCTCTCCCTTTTTCCCTTCCTTCCTTCCTTTGTCTTTTTTCTTATCTTTCTTTCTTTTTAAATTATGTCTTAACCCACACAAAGTAAAATGCACAGATTTTAAGTGTTTAGCTAAATGAATTTCGGTGTCACATGTCCTCATTCTCAACACGTCCCTTTGGCTCAAGTCTTACCAAGGTGATGGTTATCATGGAACCTGTTACCATAGATTGTTTCTGCCTAACCTTGAACTCTGTTGTAATGGGATTGTATACAGTATGAACTCTTCTGTACCTGAGTTCTCTTGCCAATACTGTGCCAATGAAACTCATTCATACTGCATTTAGCACTGATTTTTTTTTTACATTTATTTATTTTGAGAGAGAGGGAGGAAAAGGAAGAGAGGAAGAGAGAATGAGTGGAGGAGGGGCAGAGAAAGAGGGAGAGACAGAATTCCAAGCAGGCTCTGTGCTCCATGCTGAGCCCAGTGTGGGAGTCGATCCCATGACCCTAAGATCATTACCTGAGCTGAAATCAAGAGTTGGACGCTTAACAGACTGGGCCACCCAGGTGCCCCTAGCAGTAATTCATCCTTTTTATTGCTATGTAGGAATCTGCTAAATGAATATTTTCTATCCTCTTGTTAATGGATATTTGGGTTATTTCTAGTTTTTGGCTACTGTGAATAATCTTGCTGTGAACATTCCTATTCATGTCTTTGGTAGATGTAATCACTGCAGTCACTTACATCTAGAACACTTAATTCTAGACTGGAATTGCAGGGTTGTAAAGTATATGTAAATTTAGTAGATATTGCTAATCAGGGTTCTAAGTCAGCTTACATACCTGTCGACAACGTAGGAGACTTCTGGTTGTTCCAGTTCCTCACTGACATTTGACATCGTCTTGTGTGTGTGTTTTTTTTGAAGCGAATATCTGTGATAGAATGAAAAATCACACACACAGGTGCACATACTCATTTTTTAGTTCTATGTGAAAAGATTCATGTAAGTGTTGTGAAACATTAAATACTTTGGGAACTGTTGAAATCAGCAGCTCCCCATTTCATTTAAAACTGGCTTCTGGAATTTATTTCAGTCCATTATGTGTCTGGAAAGTTCAGCTCGGGGCTTCACCAGTTCTGCTGTATTGTACATTTTACTGTCTGTGGAGCAGATGCTTTTTCCTGCAATACAGACGTGTTCCCTCAAGGGCCCGTGATTCCAGAATTTAAGTGACTATTACCTTTGCTCTTTCTCATTTAGTTTGTACCTGAATCCCAGCATTAGGAAGCTGAATATTGATGAAAATTGATCTATAAACATTTTTATACCATTAGTTGTACTTGGTACAATATCACTGTAGTTTTTATGTTTATTTTTTATTGCCTGTTTACTTTGTAATTCCTCAGTTTTCGAATAACGTTGTAATTCTGCAGAATGTGGATCTCTGAGACCACATTTGCCCTGACGGTGAGCTTAATCAGCTGCTGTTTTCCCTGTGATGTGACCATTGCCCCGCAACGTAGGAGAGTTTGCGTTTCGGCAACCCTGGAAAATTTACCGACGTGATACTCTCTTACGAAGTGGAGGCAGTCGTCCTCTCCCGGTGAGTTCGCCGCAGTGACAGGGCGTGTGGTGGCTGCGTCTCAGCCCAGGACGTCTGGTGCACAGCCGACGTCAGCCTGCGCGTGAAGAGAGCGGCCCCTGGTTCCAATCCAAGGCTAACTCACTGTTTTAGTGTCCTCAAATTATGCCCCCTTTTAAAGCCTCGTCTGAAAAATTGGTATCATAATATTTGCCCGTTAATACTAGTTTTCATTTTTGTTTGGAAGTGCTTTGAAAAGTACATGTGCTAATAAATTGTTTTTATAAAAAATTCTCCATTTTTTGGACATTTTTAAAAAAGTTTATTTATTTTGAGAGCGAGAGAGAGAGCATGTGCACAGGGGAGGGTTAGTGAAAGAGGAAGAGAAAGAATCCCAAGCAGAACCCAACGTGGGGCTCGATTCCACGAACTGTGAGATCATGATCTGAGCTGAAATCTCACTTAACTGACCAAGCTACCCAGGTGCCTATACTTCAGAAATTTAAATGAAAACTATTACCTGGCTAAGTGAGCTCTCTTACCATAAATATTTTCTAGTAAAATAGGGTAATGTAAGGTGCAGCCAGAATTGAGTAGCAGTTTATATAAGTTCTCAAATTGAGATAAATTAAAAGAAAATACTAGACAGTCTCATAACATCCATACAACCAAACAGATTCAGTATTGGCTCCAAAAAGAAATGGAGTAATAGTGCCGTGTTGTATATATTTCTGCCGTATTGCTTGTTATCAGCATAAGAATTTGGCCAAACTTTTAGTTACTGAACTATCTCTGTTAGAGCCCCTTTCATTTGGAATTTGTGTAACATGATGTATGTTTGTATTTCTCTTGTTTGTCCGTTCAGTCAAGAAATAGTATTGAGGTGCCTGGGTGACTCAGTCGGTTAAGTATCAGACTCTTGATTTCGGCTCCGGTCATGATCTCCTGGTTAGTGAGCTCAAGCCCCATGTCCGGCTCTGTGCTGATTGTGCAGAGCCTGCTTGGGATCCTCTGTCTTCCTCTCTCTGCCCCTCTCCTGCTCGCTCGCTCTCTCTTTCTCTCTCAAAATAAGTAAACTTCAAAAAGAAAGAAATCTGTATTGAGCGCCTGCAGGTAGAGTGCACGGTGCAGAAAGCGTGGCACTGCACAGGCGGAGCGGGCCGCCTGGCCGCCTGGCCTCCTAGGGCTCCATTTTATCCCAGGGAGCACAGCGTCACACACGCTAATTAGGTGCTTTGATTACGTCAGTGCCCTTGTGGCGGTGCTTGTGAGAGGAGCCCAGGCCCTTGGAGAGCGTGCGTTGGGGGTGGCTCGGCCTCCTGAGGAAGCAGGGGGCTCAGCCTGGGTGCAGGGAAGTGTGTGGAGAACACGGCAGGGGAGGGAGAGCTGAAGGTGTGGTAGGAGAGGGGAGACCAGGAAGGCAGGCCCAGCGCGGGCAGGGCCTTTGGGATCACATAGCGAACACAGTTCCCTGTAGAACTTGTCCTTGGCGGGAGGAAGCCAGTGAGGGACATTGGGTTGGGGGTGTCACACGGCATGGAGCAGCCATGGGAAGGGGCCGGTCTGTGGACTGCGTCCCATGCGCCGGATCTGCCCCGCCGCGGTGTAGGCACCGATCCCCTCGACCGCTGCATGCCTGGCTGTTTACGTTCCTGGGCTTCTGTCCCTTGTCTCCAAAGATCCTGTTTAACAACGGGATTGCTGGGTTGGAAGGTGATGTGAATTTACTAGACACTGCCAGTCAGTGCTCTCAGTCAGTGCCCAGACCCGCAACCCGGTGTGAGCATTCCCACGTCTCCCCTCTCATTTCCTGTCTCCTTTTCTTCACGGACTTTTTGTTGTATTGAGTTTGTCAGATTCCAGTACGCTCTGTAATTTACTTATTTGTGTGTGTGTGTACTTTTCCTCTTTCTGCCTTAGACTGTAAGCTCCCTGAGGGAAGGGACCGTGGTCTGCTCATGGTTGTGTGTCCAGTGCAAGGACGTAGAAGGCACTCAGCAAATAGTTGATGAATGACTATGGAGTACAGACCTGTGGACCCTTTCTGGGGATAGTTGGGAAGTAGAATGATGGAGGCCTGGCGTCCCTGGCCAGGGGCTGACCTGCAGGCAGTCTGAGGCGGGGCCGTCAGGCAGTTCACCTCCACTGCAAGGGCAAACGGGCGGCTTCATCTTTGGTTAGATTCTAAGTTCAAAGACTTAGAATGTGAAAATATGTGAAAATCAAGTGAAATCCCTTCTGCTTATCAGATAATATAAGCAACCAAATAAGCACCGTTGAATTAAGGAGTATTTCCTCAAAGTTGAGAGAGCACAGGGGGTTAGAATCTTTATGTAAATGGTTAGAAGTGCAGTAAATCTCTAAGGATAAGATTAAATGGAAAAGAAATTGCAAGTGAAAGTTTTAGTATGATCGTATTTGTTTTTTTCAAAAAAGAACGTATGGTGCATGGAAACTTTCTGCAGTGTCACGCAGGCATCCAACAGTCACACAAGTCAGTCCAGATGGAGAAGAGACTGGGGACTGAGCTGTTGAGTCAGTGGTTGGAGACCCAGGTCTGGTTCTCAGGTGAAAGTGGTTGTTGCAACTGGTGATCCTGGCATTTGTCATTATTAGGGGGGTGGTAAGATACCAAAAAAGGTAAAACTCTGGTGATAATTCTTTCAAGAAGCCTTTATGTATGGGAGGAAGAAAGACGCAGAGATTGGTGCAGGACTTAGGGACTTTGAGGTGGGAAAGGACTGAGCATATTTAGAGGCTGAAGAGAGGAAACCAGTCAGAGAGACTGAAGCTGTAGGAGAGGGGTCTGGTGGATGAAGGATCATGTGGGAGGGACGGGATGCAGCTGTTGGTGAGGGTCAAGGACGGGAAGCTTTCCCTCCTCCTAGGTGAGAAGAGGCAAGAATGGCTGTAGGTGTAGTTCCGTTTGGGGGGAGGGGTGAGATGTTGGCAGCTGGTGAATCTAACTAATGGTCCGTATATTTTTTCACACTGCCGAGACTGACAGAAGAGAGTAGGACAGGGCACTGGTGAGTGTGTGCGTGACTGATGAATGGCTGAGAGAACAGTCTAGAATCACGTGATGGCTTTGCAGGATGGGCTGATTTTCTTTCGCAGTACTGAATGACTTTTGTCTGGGATTAGAGATGGTGACTTGTTGGCTCGATCGAAGGCTTATTTAGAAAAAATGGTTGAATAATTTTTATATATGAGCGTACTAGGACAATGTAAATGAGAGATAAGGAAGTGATATAATTTACTTTGTTTAACTGAAGGCAATAATTCAATCACTTGCCAGTGTTGCCTTTACTGTATACTTTGAAAGTGATTTCTGGAATGATATTGGGATTCCCTCACTGTGTATAATAGGCGTGAGTACAGTTTTAGAGCTGGGATCTTAAATATATGCATTCATAATGTGAATCCAGAAGCTATATGACAGTGAAGAATCCGTATTTGAAATGTACCATGTATTTCAACATGGTACAGTAAGATGGACAGAAAAAAAAGCATACTGTGAACCAAGAGATTTTTATGGAGAGGAAATTGATGATAAATGGAAGAGGAGAGAGTGCCCTGGGTTGCATTTTTATTCATTATATGTGGAAACCTTGCTCAGGCTATCTCTCTAAACAAGAAAAATGGAATTCCTCTTTCAAAAAAGATTACTACCTGCTGACTTAATTGGAAAAATAACATTTCTTTCCCATTATGGAAGATTATTTTAGAACACATTTCTCTTTTTTTGATCATTTCTGCTAATGTTTTGAAGTTTTCAGGCAAATTGTATTAAGGGATATATTGTGCTTTGGGGAACTATGTTTGCTACTTCTAAAGTCTAAGATAACCTCTTCTTGATAACTTTTGATAATTCCACCAAAAGTACTTATATCATTGTGTTTTTGTAATCAAATGCCTGGAATTTCTTTGAAGTGTTAGGTTTTAATGAACTTGGTTTGAATTAAAACACAGAGCCTAGTAGCATTGTGTATATTAGGTTTTGTGAATATCTGTAACATCCGTGATTCTTTCCTTTTTCTTTTTCCTTTCTTAGCATGCTCTTTAAGGCTAAAGTCTGAAGTTTCTCTGTTCTCATAGCTGGGAGGCGGGAGGCTTCTGGTAAATATTTAGAGAAGAGCCCAAGCCAGGTGTTGCTATTTCCTTTACTAAAGTGGAGGTGCCTGCATTATTCTGGGGATATTATTCCTGTTTATTTCAAGTTCCAGGTTTAACCACAGTTTCTCCAGAACAGTTCTAGTGAACTGATCGCCGTTCAAAATTGTAGAGCACTTTTTTCAAATGTTTAGACTTCTTAGGTGCTGTGTGGTTTAATTCCCATTTACTGCATTTCTATGCAATGCCTGGCTGTATGCTACATGCATTACTTCACTTAATCCTAACAGCACCCCTTCAGGAGGCTTGGGGGTCTTCCTCAGTAAGGTCACAGACATTGAGCATTGGAAAGGTTCAGTGACTCACCCACAACCATTTAAATATCGCCCCATCTCCAAGCACACAGTTTTATCTTTTTAATTTTATTATTGTTCTTTGATATTTCTACAGTAATGAAGAGCAGTATTGTCTCTCTGACGACGCCTCTGTTCAGGGCTTAGTGAAACACTGCAAGATAGCACTTACCAAACCATGTCAAGGGTATAGGTACTTTGTGCCTTGATTTCCTCGTGTTGTAAGTAGTCCTGAGCTATGTAGGTTTAACCTGGCAGAGAAAATCAACTGCATTTCTGAGAGGTAGAGAGAAAAGCAGAAATGAAGGTTGATTTTTGAAATGTTCTGATGATAAGAAACTCTAGGAAAAGCCCTCCAGACTGTCCGTATATGCACGATCTCACGTCTCTCTGCTCTTCAACCTGAAACCCTTGTCCCTCTTCTTGCACAGAGCTCCCAGCACGCGCAGTGCGTGGCCGGCTGCCTGCAGCTCATGCTTCGCGTCAACGAGTACCGCTTTGCCTGGGTGGCCGCGGACGGGGTGAGCTGGTGAGTGCCCTTCCGCTTTGCACGTACAATAGTGATGGAAAGCATCTCTTCTTCACATTCTCAAGGAAGTCAATACGTTTAATTATCTAGGAGAAGTACTTTTGTTTTCGTATCTGTTGCACAGGGGATTGCGCTAACCCTCATGGAAGTCGGGAACTACTACATGAAAGCTTCCCCTTCCCTAACTCGGTCTGTGCTGTCGTAAGAGGCTAGGGGCTCTTAACAGCCTGATGCCCGGCGGGACAAATTCTAGGTGCTCAGAATAGGGAAAACAATGATAAAAGTACCTTGCGGTAAATGCGGGCAAAAATCAACAAGAAAAGGCTTTATCTAGAAAAATGGATATGACCCGTTCTTTGTAATGCTATGTAATTAGCCCATTCTCTGTGTGGTCCTAATTGGCAGGTTCAGAAACGCTGAGGGGCTGCTCCCGCAGGTCAGCAGATGTACTTCTGTGAGAACTCCCCCAACCCCGGAACGACAATTCTCTTTCACTACCAGAAAGTCGGTTTATTTATTCATTATGAGAGATCTGCTCTTTTTTTTTTTTAATATTTATTTATCCTTGAGAGAGAGAGACAGAGCGTGAGTATGGGAGAGGCAGAGAGAGAGGGAGACACAGAATCCGAAGCAGGCTCCAGACTCTGAGCTGTCAGCACAGAGCCCGATGTGGGGCTCGAACCCACAAACCGTGAGATCATGACCTGATCTAAAGTTGGACGCTTAGCTGACTGAGCCACGCAGGCGCCCCAAGGTCTGATGCTCTTAAACTAAATACCCTTTTTGGTTGATGAAGATGTTGTTTATCTGTTGGAAAATCTGTACAGGAAGCTAGTTTGTCCCCAGAAGTTTGTCTGATGAGCACGGAGAGGTGACTGAATGGCCTCCGGATGCTGTGGTGTCAGCATCTCCTAGGCTGGTGCTGCCACCTCCAGTGTAGGGATGTCCCCGCTGGAGGGACCTCATCAGCCAGTGTTCGCGTGCAGCCCCCTTAGCTGGGCTGCTTCCTCAAATGGCTTTCCTTATGAGTTGCATAGAATTGTCATGAACTACTCAATTACCATTGACTTAATAAATTAGTAGTCCTTTTTAAAAAATGTTTATTTATTTTGAGAGAGACAGAGCACAGTGTGGATGGGGCAGAGAGAGAGAGAGACAGAGAGAATGAGAATCCCAAGCAGGCTCTGTTTTCCACGTGGAGCTTGATGTGGAGCTCGATCTCATGAACCACAGGGTCATGACCTGAGCGGAAATCAAGGGGGGGCAACACTTCAGTGACTGAGTCACAAATCAGTGATCTTATTTTGCCATGTAAAATTTCGGTCTTTTTATACCTGTTTGACCTTCAGGAAAGGTCAGGAAAAATAGTCCTCACAATTTGCCATGTGGACATTTTCGAAAATGTATATTTGGTCATTTTATGGAGAGTTAATAGAATTACGGATAAAGCAATGGTGAAAACCAACCATTAGAAATTCTATAAGAATTTTTTCACGGTAAATCTTTTTGTAGTAAATGAATTTTGGGGCACAAACATTATCAAAGATGAAAGAAAACTTCACATACCCTTTTAGCAAAATGGAACGGTACAGGCTCTTGTTGCAAAATACTGTTGGAGGCTATCGTGTTGAGCAGCTGAAGAAGTGAGACTACCCTGTCTCCTCCCTTTGTCCTTAGAAGTATATTTTCACTTATTGATTCTCGAGTTTGAGAATATGCATTTATGATGCAGTCATCTGCAGACTGACAGTTTGAGGTTTCACGTATGTGACCGATTTTACCGTCACTGTTAGAGAGTAGGATTGCTGTCTCTGCTCTCAAGTTCTGATTCATCTAATGGTTACGAAACACCGTCCTCAGGTCATTGCCATTATGGATGGACTATGATGGTAATGGTTTATGCACAGAACCTACAGGGAGACTAGAGAGATGGGGTGCCCCGCCGCCCAGGAAATGGTGCTGAGCGATTCCCCGGGGGAGCAGGCAGCCCCCAGGCCAGTCCTCGGTGCCTCGAAGCCCTGCCCGCAGTCCCAGCTGGCAAGGCCGCGGTGGCTTCAGGTGTCCGCCGTGACACTGCAAAGTGGGGAAGGCTTACCTTCATCTGTGGAATAACCCAGGAGCAGAAGGAAGCTGGGTACCGGGGTGTTCGTGGTATAAAATGACTTTATTTTACACGAAACATTTTACAGGGTAGATAATACTGACATCAGTATTCAACAGAGGCAAGTCTAAATAACAACCCCAAATAGAAAAGATGTAAGGGAGACACCATGTATGAGAAAGCTAAGGGTGGTTCAGGAAATGTACAGCCATATACGAATCATAATAATGGAGACATGGCACATATCCAGTTAGCAGCTGTAATCAACTTTCTGGAGCACATTTATGTTTACAGAAAACTGGAAAGTGCAGAATTCTAGTATATACCCGCCCCTATAGTTTTCCCTGTTACTAATGTCTCACAGTAGGATGGTACATTTCTTTCAGTTGACGAGCCAGTACTAATGTATTCTTGTCAACTAAGATCCCTGCTTACATGGGGGTTCAGTCCTTGTGCTGCATGCTCTGTAGGTTTTGAGTTCCCCTTCACCCCTCTGGTCATTCTTTAATGACCTAATTTGATAGTTTTTTTTTGTTTAAATGTAGGCATTTCCTGGGGAAGTTTCCTTAGTTCTTTTCCTTGATGTAACCTCTTTCTATCTAGCTTTCCCAGTTTCCTTAGCAGTAAGATGGGAGGTTGAATTAGAAGCTTCTGAGGTTTGGGGCGCCTGGATGACTCTGTTGGTTAAGCTTGTCTGACTCTTGATTTTGGCGCAGGCCATGATCTCTCAGTTTGTGAGTTTGAGCCCCTCATCCGGCTCTGTGGTGACAGTGTGGAGCCTGCCTGGGATTCTCTCTCCCTTTCTCTCCACCGCTCCCCTGCTCACACTCACTCTCTCAAAATACATGCATACATACATACTTCTGAGGTTTTACCCCCAAAGTCAAAGGTTGGCTGTGTCCAATTCAGGCTCGTGACAGGTTTTTACCAAAATCATCTTCTTTTCTCTGTATGAGTTTGCTAAATATTTTTAAAACTATAAATGAACCTCTTGGTTATCCAGACTCAAACTCTTGGTACACCTTCTGACTTCACCAAGATGTACAGCCTTTTGTGTTACCAAGTCCTTTTGATTTTAACTTCTTTAATGTCTGTCTGTCTTACCATTTCCTCTGCTCTATTATTGCAAATTCATGTTTCTTTTCTTATTGCTTCCCAGCAGCAAGTGCTGGAATGCTGAAATCTTAAAAAACTTTTTTTTTTTAATTTTAGAGAGAGTGAGCATGTGTGAGCGGGGGTTTGGGGGTTGGGAGGGGAGAGAGAGAGACAGAGAAAGAGAGAGAATCCTAGGCAGGCTCCATGCCTGATGCGGGGCTTGACCCCACCACCCTGCAATTGTTACCTGAGCCCAAATCAGGAGCTGGACGCTCCATTGACTGCGCCCCTCAGGTGCCCCAGAAGTCTTGTGATCTTAGGGAGAGACCTAACTGAGGCTATGCTGGAAGTGGCCCTCTGTAAGTGGGGGCCTGACCTGCTCGTTCTTTCTGGTGGGAAAGAGAATGAGGACATAATTCAGTAAGACTTGTTCCATTAGTGCAAAAAGAGGATAGTCCATTATTTCTTCTTTCTTGTTGCACTGTTGTAGTAAATGTTTTCATAATATGTGTTCCTTTTCAGCATAATGGGAGTTTTGAGTAACAAGTGTGGCTTTCAACTCCAGTATCAAATGATTTTTTCAATATGGCTCCTGGCGTTCAGTCCCCAAATGTGTGAACACCTGCGACGCTATAATATCATTCCTGTCTTGTCCGACATCCTGCAGGAGTCTGTCAAAGAGAAAGTGACCAGAATCATTCTTGCAGCATTCCGTGTAAGTGTTTTATGGTGGTTTTTTTTTTTTAATGGTGTGTGCATGTGTGTGTGCGTGTGTGTGTGTGTGTACGTGTGAGGCATTTTCCCCGTGGAATATATTTCAGGGCTTTTAGCAGATGGGAAAAGTTGATTGTTCTCCATGCAGTTACGAAACTATGGGGTCTTGGTAAACATAGAGGCAAAGCTCGCCAGCGTGTATATATCATGGGGTTGAGGCACAGCCATATCACAGGGTGGGACTGGGGAGAAGCCATGTGAATGGATAAAATGTATGAGTTATGAAAAGCTTGTAGGAAATGTATTATGTTCATGTGGATGAAATCCTTTTTGGTTGCGGTGTGTTTCAAGAGACTGTTGAGGAAGTTTCTCTCTTAAAGGGCCGTTATTTTAGTATAGAGTTGTAGTCCAGGTTCTGGATCTGTTGACGAACAGTATAGTAACTCTGAGGCAACTCTAAAGATCTATTATTTTGTATAGTAAAATTATCCATTCAGGATATTAGAATTTTGGCAATTTTTAAAGTTAGCTTCCTCCCTTGAACAGATGAGGGAGTTGAGAACAAGACGGGGAACTGAGCTAGAATCTGAATCCTGAGGGTCGCCTGGACAGCTCTGTCAGTTGAGCGTCCAACTTCAGCCCAGGTCATGATCTCACGGTTCGTGGGTTCGAGCCCTACCTCAGGCTCTGTGCTGACAGCTAGCTCAGAGCCTAGAGCCTAATTCAGATTCTGTGTCTCCCTCTCTCTGTGCCCCTCCCCTGTTCACGCTCTGTCTCTCTCTGTCTCTCAAAAATAAATAAATGTAAAAAAAAAATTTTTTTTTTAAAAAGAATCTGAATCCTAGGTCTTTTGGCTGCCAGGCAGCTGTCACCCTGAAATAAAGTATTGTTAGTTGGTGGCCCAGACCCCGTGCATTTGCTGCCGTAGTTGTGTGTTGATTGTTTTGTTGGTCATCTTGGGATTTAAGTGGGCCTCTGAGGGGTAGATCGGCCAACCCCAGGGTCTTCTAAGGGTGCTCCTGCAGAGTAGTGATACTGGGCGTTCGGAGTGCGCTTGCTCCATGCCGGGCATCACTGTCAGGCTTTCCTTTTGCTAACTCACTTAATGCTTCCTGCTGCCCTATAGCATGGTGGTTACTGTTGTTATTGTTGGTAGATTGTATCATTAGTGTTCGTTTTGGTCTTCTCGTTTTACAGGTGGGGATACTGAGACAGAGAAGGCACATTGCTGGTAGACATGCAAATCCAAATTAACTGGCTTCACAGTCTGCTTTTAACTAGTATTTGTTCTTATGTTTTCTTGAAACAACAACAAATCAGAAATAAAAAGCAGTGCACATGTATTACAAACATTTAAAAATAGCATAGACATTACAGTTGCCAAACATAGTTACTAACATCTTTCAGATTTTTCGAAGCACATAGAGATATAATTAGATGTGTAATTTTGTTTTGTATCTAAAAAGAAAATGGCCTCATACTATAAATACTGTTCCATGGCTTTATTCCTGAGAATATATAGTGAATATGTGTTCAGTTTTACATAGGTGGTTCTTCAGTGATTTTTTTTAAGGTCTCGATCCTTCTGTGTTGATGTAAGGTGGTTTCTTGAGCTAGCATCCTGTGCACAGGCCAGTTTCTTTTACACGTCTGTCCACTTGGAGGGACGTTTCTGTTGGGTATAAGTTCATTTTTTTAAAAAATGTGTATTTATTTTTGAGAGGCCGTGAACAAGGGGCAGAAAGAGAGAATACCAAACAGACTCCACGCTGCCAATGCAGAGTCTGGTGTAGGGCTTGAATGCACAACCGGTGAGATCGTGACCTGAGCTGAAGTCAGGAGTCGGATGTTGAACCGACTGAGGCATCCAGTGTCCCTCTGTTGGATAGAGTTCTATTGGTGGGACCGCTGGATCTAAGTAAACGTTTACGGTCTCGATGGGTAGCGTCAAATCACCTTTCGTAAATTTGCAAATTTACATGTCCATCAACTCTACATATTGAGGGTGCTTGTTTTTCCCTCCTTCCACTGACATTCAATATTATCTGTCTCATAACTGTTACAAAAGATTAGGTGAAAAGTGCAATCATTTAAAATTTGTTTTCTGTTGATAATGAAGCTGAGCATTGTTTAATATTTTTATCGGCTACTTCTCCCTCCTAGAAATTGCTTACTGATAGCCTTGGTCACCTTTAAAATTTTTAAGTTTGATGTGTAGTAATCCTTTTCTAGATGTTTGTAATTAATAATAATAATAACTAATGTTCATTGAGAGCTTATTTCGTGTCATGTGCTGTTCTAATTGCTTTAACTGTGTCGCTCATTTAATCTCCCAAGACCTGCATGCGGTAGGCATTAGGCTACAGTTGGTTAAGCACTTTGCCGGGACAGCAGAGCAGGACTTTGGCCTGAGGCAGAATGACTCGGGCCCTTAACCTTCCTGCTAACCTGTCTTTGATGCTGAGGGTATCACATGTTACAGTTTATCGGGCGATTGGCGTGCGTTGCCTTATTTAACCTTCCTGGTTATCCAGTAGGCTCTGTGATGGTTTTTATTTCATACATGAGGAAACCGAGATGCAGGCATTGGTTCCTCGGCTAGTAAGCAGCAGGATTGGCGTTTCAGTGAGTGCCCGCTGGGTCCAGAGCCACCGCCTTGACCTGTCCTCTCCTGTTTTTCTTTACTGGGTGCATTTTCTCAGGAATCGTCAGCATTAAAAGAAAGAGAAACCATGGAAAGGAGAACCATTGGTCATGTGAGAGAGGAACTCTGATTTTCTATCTGAAAATACATTCTTTTTAATGTAGAAACTGTTGTGTGGCCCCTGAGAAGTTTACCCTTAAGAGATCGGTGAACGTGGCACCTCCTTACTACTGTGTCTCCCCATATCGGCTCTGCCACTAGGTTTTCTAGCAAACTGTTTATGTGAGTCGGTGGCCAAGGGAAATTTCCGTCTCGTCCAGCTACGGTAATAATCAGTTCTTCAGCCAGAGTCGATTGTACTAATGAGACTCTATTTTGAAGTATTTTTAGTCCCTAAATGGAATGTACCTTTTCTTCTTCTTGAGTGTTTCATTATCCATATTCTTATTTGTTTAGTCAAGATGAAAAATTCTAGAATTAGGATCTTCCAACAGTCTCCATTCAAAAACTGTATAAAAGAGGTGGAGGGTAAGAATAGGGGGTTTTAGGAGACGCTTCAGAGAGGACGCTTGGTGGGATTTTGGAAGGCTGCCTAGGAGTGTTTTAGTACAAGCCTGGAAAGAGGTTGATAAATAGTAGCAAATAGAGAAGCTGACTTCTGGAATTGTCAGTAACTTGTTCTTATAGATTGATTATGGCCCCTGCCCTCACCCTGAAGTGGAAGTTAAAGGAATAAATGGAGCACAGAAATCTGGCTCTTTTTTTTTCTTTTTTTCTTTTTTTTCTTTTCTGTGAGAGAGAGAAAGTGTGTGCGCTTAAGCAGGGGAGGGGCAGAGGGAAAGGGAAGGAAAGCCTCTTAAGCAGGCTCTGTGCCCAGTGTGGAGCCCCACGCTGGGCTCGATCTCACAACCGTGAGTGAGATCCTGACCTGAGCCGAAATCAAGAGCCAGTCGCTTGATCACCTGAGTCACCCAGGTGCCCAGAGTCTGGCTCTTGGAGATACAGTCCTGGTGTGCGGCTGCTGGCTTTCGGAAGGGACAGACCTGCTCTGCACGATGGAGCATTGGCTTTGCCTTCCGGACACCGGCCTAGTGGGGCCAGCACACGTCCTTCAGCCGTCCTCTCGCTGAGTCGCCCTACTGTGTGTTCATACTCCCCCATCACCCACCAAAGCCTGGGGCCCCTGCTCCTGGGGCCACTGTACTGCGCGCTGTGCCTCCTCTGATGGACGTGAGGCAGGGCCCACTGCTCTTTTAAACCCTGTTCATTTTGGTTGAATAAGGATTACATATTTTTAACTCAATATATTTATTTTTTTGAAGGCTTAAGGCTCCTCCTTTGATTTGCCTTTGTTTTGATTTTCTCCCATGATTTTCCTTCTTCTAGGTCTGCTGTAGTTACAGGAATCTTTATTTTATGAAATCTCTCTATTCCAAATTAAGCACCTGCCATGTAGGAAAATGGAAAAATATGTGATCTTTTTCCTGTTTATAAAAATAATATGGCCTTATGGTTAAAAAAGATGCTGTGGAATAATATTAAGAAAAAAGTGCAAATTGAGCATAGTCTGCCTCTCAGACCTGGAAGCCTGTGGTCATTTTAATACGTGTAACTTACAGCGCCGTTCCCTTCCTGCACGGGGGCCGCTCTGGCTGCCTTGCAGCGGGCCCTGAAACCTGAGCGGGTGGAGGAGCCCCGAAGCCCCATCTCTTCACAGTGCAGGCAGATGACGCTTGGCCTCCGTCTCTACAAAGAGTGGGTGCACTTGGGTTGGTGTGGGCCGGCCTCTCTGCCTTCGGGAAGTTCGCTTCGCCTCTCCATGCTTCAGCTTTGTTCGCGTGGCTGGTGACAGTACCCCAGCTGGGTCAAGTCTCTCCCTAGGCTTCATGCTCCTGTGACAGTGCCTTTGAAGAAACAAATGTGGGCTAAGGAGTAGGACCTCAGTCAGTATTCATGACTGTGAGGGGCTGGACAGAAATTGAAGTAGAAGTAGAGAAACCTTCTCGAGGAATAGGATAGTGGTATTGAATTTACTGATCTTTTTATGGGGTTCTTTGTGGACTGAGAAATTCCTCTTGAAGTTTTCAGCTGCTTTGCTTGGTCCCATATTTAAAAGTATGATAACAACATTCTGTGAGAGAACACCTGCTTGCAACTAATCCTGCATTGAACATGAACTCACCCAAGAGTGTCCTACATTTAGCTTTCATAAATTTGTTAAGATTACTGATTGCATGAGGATTTTATGAAAATAATCCACTTAACAGAATGTACTGTGGAAAGCAAGACCACAGGGAGACGGCCCGAGTTTTCTGTCAGTGCATGGGCTTTTCTCTAAATTGGAAGCACTTCCTGAAAGTGTCATGAAAACACTTCTTTTTAGAAAATAAGATCTATTTGGTATTGCTAAGTTGCTAGGAAAGTTCGTTACCCTTGACTCAATGTCTTTGCAAGTACGTTGTCAGAAAGTGTCTTGGATTATTATTATTTTTTGTATGGCTTTCTTTTCTCTGAGATGGGTCAACAGTTGTCTAAGTAATTAACACGAAAGTGAGTAGTATTTTTCAGTTTATATCTACGTGTCCTTTTTTATATGTTACCTTTTTTTGAGTTAAAATATTTATTGTTCTAAATGTTGATGATTGTAAACATTTATGAATTATTTCTTCTGATAATTTGATAATAAGGTCACTTGTTTCTTTAAGGTAAAATACAGGTGTGGGAGAGAGCTGTTATGGACGTCAGGGTCTTATTTTAGCTGGTCTGTTGTTTCATAGACTAGATCTCCATACTGATTTTCATTTTAGATCAGTATTGTGTAAACTAAAAGGGTCATTGGAAGCAGGTGTCTCTAATATTGTCGTGTCAAAGAAGAGAGGTGTCAGTTGATGTCAGTTGAATCCTACCTACGAGGTCCTCCCTGTCTCCTCGTCCCTCTCCTTCTCCAGCCCACCCTCCTGTGTCTTTGGGGATTATCTATTCACCTATCACGTGTTTACTAAATACAGTGATGTAATAGACAATGTGTTAGTTACTGAGTATACAGAAGGATGAATAAGATAAGATACCTTTTCTCACGATGTCATTTTGTATTTAAATGCTTGTCTTTATGGAGTAACTTCATGAAGTCACCATGAAGAATGTTTACAATATAAAAACCTCAAAAAGTTCCAGAGAACTAGAGAGCTAGAATGAAGTTCTCAGGGTTTTGTTTTGTTTTGTTTTTGTGTTTTTTTTTTTAAAAACCAGTTTGGGAGTTCTCTAGATTGATTATCTGCTTTTTATGGAAATTTGAGAAGTACAACAGTGTAGCTCTTTTTCTGATTTTCCTTTTAGTATATGCATTAGACAGGGTGTGGGCCGGAGTGGATGGATGCAGGTGTGAATTTGCCACTAGGTTGTTGGGAGAGTGGCTTCAACTCTTGGAGTGAATTTCTCCATCTGTGAAAGGTAGTAATACTTCCTTCACTTCAAGATTAGGTAAGGATTCAGTGAGATTACAGGAGCCTGGCAGTAGTGAATATACACTTTGTATTTATTTCCCTGCCTTTTCTGCCTAGAAGAACATAACAGTAGCAGTTAGCCTGTTTAAATCCCCTAACTCTGTAAATTGCATGCTTGCTAAGTTGGTGTTGAACATGGGCAAAGATCCAGCACTGACCTGTTTGATTTAGAAGAAGAAGCATGGGGGTGTCTGGGTGACTCAGTCTTTTAAGCGTCAGACTGTGGCTCAGGTCATGATCTTACAGTTTGTCAATTTGAGCCCTGTGTAGGGCTCTGTGCTGACAGCTCAGAGCCTGGAGCCTGCTTTAGATTCTGTGTCTCCCTCTCTCTGCTTCTCCACGTTTCTCTCTCTCTCTCTCTCAAAAATAAACAAACATTAAAAAAATTAAAAGAAGCAGCATGAATATTTTACTGATATGTAACAAGATTTAAAAATCTTGGGGCATCTGGGTGGCTCAGTTGGTTGAGCGACTTTGGCTCAGGTCATGATCTCACGGTTCATGGGTTCGAGTCCCACGTCCGGCTCTGTGCTGACTGCTAGCTCGGAGCCTGGAGCCTGCTTTAGATCTGTGTCTTTTTCTCTCTCTGCCCCTCCCCTGTTCATGCTCTGTGTCTGTCTCTCAAAAATAAATAAATGTAAGAAAATTTTAAAAATATCTTATATAAAGTATATTTACAGTTTCAATTTATACTCACATGGAAGTGAGTATACTAGGGTAATTTCAGGGCTTGTGTTGTCTAATTTTGATTTCAGATTATGTAAAATAGACCCAATCTGTTGGCAGAACTTAGAGATTTTTAGACCCTGCTGTGCTAAATTTGGGACAGTACAATCATTAGGGAAATATATGGAGGGCTAAAAATCAGAAGAACATCCTTAGGTATCTACAACTTTAATACACAAATGAGTTAAAATTAAGTCGTTAGAAAAGACATAGTAAAGCCATTGGACCTAGACCATCAGTAGGTGAAAAAATGATGTGTCATTCTCAAATTATTAAAACCTTTGAAAAAGATTCACTGATGAGGTCAAGGATGATCTAGTCATGTATTTTTTCCCACATCTTAAACTCAGGAAGGACATTTTTGTGCTGCAGACTTTAAGAAGCTGCTGAGCTACTGTGAGCTGAAAGTCTAGCAGCTGCTAATTATTTTTTTCCATTCGGCTTGGTGAATTTTATTTTTGAAAATGTCAATCTCACTTATTCATAGTAAGTGCTGGATTTGAGGTCTCTGCAAATGTTATTCTATTGGTTAAATTGATCTGTCAATCTTTAGTTCCTAAAATAAATTAGTATGTTTTGAGCCAGTAACTGAGAAAGACATTGAAGATCATATTTGTTGCCTAGAGTTTTACATATGCTGTGAGTTTTCTTTCTCTTTTTGGCTCTGCTTGGTCAAGAGTCTGTGTAATGTGTCACATAGTAAGGTAAGTTCTGTTTTTATTTATCTTCCTCTGCAGGCAGGTCACAGTTGTAGCCCTTTCCGAGAGGCCCACCTTGGTCTGGGTGCGCGGGTGCCGTCTCACCCACAGCTTTGGCATGGAAGTATTGCTGCCAAGACACTTTATTCCCAAGTCTGTACCTCATTCCCTGGCTCAGGAACTTATGTGCTGCTCATTAGATACCATGTTGGGTGAGGCATTAACATTTTTTTTTGATGTTTATTAATTTTTGAGAGAAAGAGACAGAGCAGGAGCAGGGGAGGGGCAGAGAGAGAGGGAGACACAGAATCCGAAGCAGGCTCCAGGCTCTGAGCTGTCAGCACAGAGCCCGACGTGGGGCTTGAACCCACGAGCTGAGCCAAAGTTGGACGCTCAACCGACTGAGCCACCCAGGCTCCCCAAAGAACTTTTTAATCTTGAGGTGAGTCCTTATATGGCGATCCTCCCAGTGTGGGGTGACCGTCAGCGCAGGCGGCCGACTGGTGGGGGCAGCCTGTAGCGGGGCAGCGCGGAACGGGAGGGTGAGCACTTGGAAGCGTACGGTCACTTGACAGAATAGTTGTATATCTGCCAAATTTAATGGTACAGAACTTGAGGTTCTACTTTGCATGTCTTTTTTAAATTCATTTTTCTAGAAACTCACTTTTGTATTTTATACAAGTATTTGTTCACGACTGGAATTAAGAACCAATGAAACCGGCCTTCACAGAGGGTGTGAGAGGCACCTGCATTGACGTAATTTCCCGGGGCCAGCGGTGCTGGCGAAGGGAAGAGCCGAGCGGTCGCGTGAGTCCCCTGAGCCCTTAGTGAGGTCAGGGTCTCGGCACCAGCACTAGGACGATGGCAGAAATGATATTCACACTCTGATTTTCTGGAGGTGAAGATGCCCTTGGGCTTTAGGGCTTTTTTTTAAAAAAATTATTTGTTTTGAGAAAGAGAGAGAGCGCACATACGTGTGTGCTTGAGGGGGAGAGAGAGAGAATCCCTGACATAGGGCTCAGTCTCACAGCTGTGGGATCATGACCTGCGCTGAAATCTGGGCCACCCGGGCGCCCTGAGTTTTAGGGCTTTTTAAGGATACACTGATGCCAGACTGTGTAGGTTTGTTTGGACAAATTCAGTTTCTTTTTTTTTTAATGTTAATTTATTGAGAGAGAGAGAGAGAGAGAGAGAGAGAACGTGAGCCAGGGAGAGGTAGAAAGAGAAGGGGAGAGAGAATCGCAGTCAGGCTTCTCACTGTCAGCGCAGCGCCCAACATGGGGCTCAGTGCCTTGAACCATGAGACCACGACCCAAGCTGAAGTCAAGAGTTGGACGCTTAACGGGCTGAGCCACAGGGGCGCCCCGCAAATTCAGTTTCTTGTGTCATGATCTGTTCATTCGCTTTCATTCTTTACAATGAAATGGAAATGAAATTAAAACATGTTTTGAAGGGAAAATGATAAGGCTCATTGACTGATTTGACATAGGAGTGAAGAAAAAGGGAAATCAAAAATGACTAAGTTCCGCAGTTCTATTATCATGGAGAATTGAGAGGAGAGGTGGTGTTAGATGAACACAGGAGTGCTGTTGCTAATTATATTGACTGTGTTGAAGTTATAGTTGAAATCACTAGTTATGATAGTCTCTTAATTATGAAGTTTAATTTTTTAGTCAACAAATATATAGTGAGAATATCGAAGGATCATATGAGGAAAAGTGTTTTGATATGCTTCTTTTTTTAAAATTATTTTTAATGTTTATTTTTAGTTTTGAGAGAGAGAGCACATGAGTGAGGAAGGGGCAGAGAGAGACGGAGACAGGATCCAAAGTGGGCACGGAGCTCACAGCAGAGAGCCCAATGTGGGGCTTGAACTCACTAACTGCAAGATCATGACCTGAGCCATAGTTAGATATTTAACTGACTGAGTCCCATGTTTTGATATATTTCGAAAGTTAGAAGAGATAGTAGTACGAAAAATAACTAGAAAAAGTAACAGAAAATTTAGGAAAATAATAGGTAAAGTCTTAAAAAAGCAAAGGAAGAAGGGGAGTATCATAAAGGAAGAGGTTATCAGAATTTAGGGCTGCCCACAGCTTAAGGTCTTTAACTGAATTTCATTGTCAGCGACCATATTCTAATAAGTTTGAATTCTTTAAAATATGAGACTTGTCTTAAATAAGACTTGTGGTCCGTCATGGTGACTGTGCCATGTGTGTTTTAAAAGAATGTATATTTTGCAGATATATAGGGTTCTATAAAATGTAAATTAAAGGAAGGTGGTTAATAGTGTTTTTCACTTCCTCTGTGCACTGATTTTTTGTTTGGTGGTTCTATCAATTGCCAAGAGTGGGAGTTGTTAAAATCTCCAGCGATTATTTATGGATTTGTCTATTTTTCCCTTCAGTTTTTCCAGTTTTTGCTTCATTTATTTTGAAGCTCTGTTATCAATACATTTGTATATGTTACATTTTCCTAATGTAATGGGAAAATTTCCTAGAATCATTGTGAAATGTTCTTTATTATTAGTGATGCTTTTTGTCTTGATACCTACTTTATTTGAAATTAATATAGATATGCCAGCTTTCTTGTCTTTTAGTTTCTTTTCTTCCTTTTTGACATGCCAACTTTCTTATGCTTATGGTTTTCTGTCTTTTAATTTCAGCCTCTCTATGTCTTGACTTTAAAGTTTGTCTCTGTTAGACCACATATAGTTGAGTCTTGAATTTTATTTTTTTATTAATTAATTAATTTTTTTATCCCTTTGTCCCTCAAGTCTTGAATTTTAATTGTAATGGTCTCTGCCTCTTAACTGGAGAACTCAGCTCACTAGCATTTTTTTTTTTAATAGTTTATTGTCAAATCGGTTTCCATATAACACCCAGTGCTCTTGCACACAAGTGCCCTCCTCCATGACCATGACCGCCCTTCCCCCGCCCCTTCCTCCTTCATCCCTCGGTTCGTTTTCAGTATTCAATAGTCTCTCAGGTTTTTGCGTCCCTCTGTCTCCCCAACTCTCTTTCCCCCTTCCCCTCCCCATGGTCCTCCATTAGGTTTCTCTTGTTCTCCTGTTAGACCTATGAGTGCAAACATATTCTATCTGTCCTTCTCTGCCTGACCTATTTCCCTTAGCATGACCCCCTCGAGTTCCATCTACTTTGCTACAAATGGCCATATTTCATTCTTTCTCATTGCCATATAGTATTCCATTTTATATGTATAAAATGCTCTTGGAGGCCCCGCCTTGGTGATTGAGGAGAGTAGAATGGCTGCGCCACAAGTTCTGCTGGAACTAAGTGCTGCAGGCCACTCTTAGGAGACCGATCTCTTGTGCCACGGCTGAGCCAAACTATTTCCCAGGCCCGCCTCGCTTCAAAACCCTAGTCCATGCACTTTTATGCTACCACAGATGAGATGTACTTGGTTTGGTGGCTGGCTTCTTAGTTGGGATCGCATAGGATTTGCGCTGCTGCTGCTGGAGGTGAGGTGCGCTGGAGGGGGCGAAACGCGGGCCCCTGCAGCCACCGCCTCTGCCTCCTACTCGCAGCCAGGATTGCACATAGGGCAAGGGAGCAGTTTCTCTTGAGCCGGCCTGGATTTGCGCTGCCGGTGCCTGAGTCGGGGTGCGCTGCTGGAAACGAGGTGTGCGCCCCCGCAGCTGCTGCCACTGCCGCCAACTCCCTGCTGGGGTCGCACAGGGATGGGGGCTGTTTTTCCCTTGTGCCACCTGGGTTGGGGATTCATGCTGCCCAGCGGTTATATATGGAGTGAGAGTTTTTCTCTCCATGCGGGGTTAAACGCTCTTTATCTCTTCTCTAGAGACAGAACGATGAGTGTGTTCAGTTTCTCTTTCTCTTCCCTTTGTCTCTCAGGGGCTCCGCGTGCTTTCCCTGTGTTGGGCTGGGGCTCCCACCTCCCCTGCTCCTCTCGGGCTGGCCCATTTTTTAGTCTTTCCAGTTCACACTCACTCACTCAGGCATCTTTGAGGTTGTCTTCTTTCTGGAGTCTCCTTCCACTCTTGCAGATGAGAGTAATGTCCTTCTCAGTAGGATAGATGGGGCAGATGAAGCTTACAGAGTTCCCTTCCTCTCCGCCATCTTGGCTCCTTCATACATTTTGATACAGAAACTAAGGATGCCACTCTCACCACCTTCATTCATCTGTATAGTGATGGTTTTAGCAGTCGGGGTTCTTGAAGCAGCAGCAACAGCAGTAGGTGCACCAAGCCGGCTTTCAGGGGAGCCACCTTCACATGAGCCGCCGACTCTCGCAAGCGCTACACTCTGGCTGTGTTCAAGATGGATGGAGGAGCTGACATTGCTGCGAATCCCCTGTGCTTTCCTAGGCCGTACTTATCACAGCCTCGCGCCGGGAAACGTCCCAGGCCGATGGCACAGCGGGACTGGGGCACACTACTCGATGTGCCCTGCTGCTGACGATTCTAGAGCAACAGCGAGCCAAATGCAGTAAAGGAGCACACCATGGTGCCCCACGGGTCACTGCCAGGGCATGCATCACCTGTGTGCGCAGGGGGAAGGGGGTTGGGTGGTTGGGACCGGTCCTCTGCACCGACCACACCCGCCAGAGGTCTGGCCTCAGCTCACTAGCATTTAAATAATTATTGGTATGGTTGAGTTTAGGTCTACCATTGTAATATTTCTGTTTGTCTTATCTGTTTATTTGTTCTTCTTTCTTTCATTCTTGCCTTCTCTTGAGTTAATTGGATCCTTTTAAGAATTTCATTTTAATTTTTCTTTTGACCTTTTAACTGTTTTTTATAGTATTTATTTCTTAGAGCTTGATTTGGTATCACAGTATAACACATCCTTAACTTTTCCCATTAAACATTGTACTCTCTTATGTGAAATGTGAGAACTTGCAATCAAGTTCTATTCCCTTTTTTTATTCTATAGTTGACATATAAATATACTTACATATGTAAAAAAAACCCCTGTATTTTACAGTGCTCTAACTTTTTCTTTAAAGAGTCTTATTTGGATTATAGAAGTGAAGAGGGGAAAATAATCTTTTGTATTTATTCAACTATTTACCTACCATAGCTGCCATTCTTCCTTCTATCCGGAGGATTCAGCTTTCCATTTGGCAGAATTACTTTCCATCACCTGCAGAATTCCCTTCAGCTCAGGGCTTATCAGTCTGAGTCACTTGTGGGTCAGTTCTGGCCTGCCACCGGTTCTTGTAAATAAAACTTTGTTGGAACACTGCTGTGCTTGTTTTTTTGTATTTTGTATACCAGCTTTTGTGGTATCATGGCAGAACTGAATAGCTATGATGGCGTCCTCAAGGCCTAAAATATTTATTATTTGGCCCTTTTTAGAAAGTTTGCCCCCCCATGCTTTGGCATGTCTTCTGCCACAGGTCTGCTGGTGACCAATTAATTTCAATATCTAATCGTTGTTTACCATTATTTTTAAGAATTGAGATATAATTGACATGTAACATTTTATTAGTTTCAATATACAGCATAATGCCTTGATATCTGTATATATTGTGAAATGATAACCAGAATAAATCTAATTAACATCATACCACACATAGTTACACATTTTGTCTTGTGATTATAACTTTTCAGATCTACTTTTTTAGCACCTTTCAGATATACATAGAGTATTAACTATAGTCATCATGCTCTTAGGACTTATTTATTTTATACCTAGAAATTTGTACCTTTTGATCCCCTTCACCCATTTGGCCCACTCCTCTCCCACTGCATCTGACAACCACCAATATATTCTCTACATTTATGAGTTTTTTTTTAATTTTAGTTTTTTTTTTAAGGTTCCACATATAAATGAGTTCATACAGCATTTGTCTTTCTCTGACATTTCACTTGGCATATTGCCCTGAAAGTCTCTCCCATGTTGACACAAATGACAAGATTTCTGTCTTAATGGCTGAATAATATTCCGTTGTGCATATATACCCCATTTTTTAATCCATTCATTCTTTGTTGGACACTTAGATTATTCCTGTGTCTTGACTATTGTGAATAATGCTTCAGTAAACGTGGGAGTGCAGATTATCTCTCTGATACTCTGTTTTCATTTCCTCTGTATAAAGACCTAGTAGTGGAATGGCCGAATCCCACGACAGTTCTATTTTCAAGTTTTTGAGGAACCTTCATGGTGTTTTCCACTGCGGCCGCACCAGTGTGCATTCTCATCAACAGTGAGCAAGGGTGCGCTTTTCTCCATAACCTTGAAAACACTTGTTATGTTTTGTTTTTTGAGGTGGTACTTCATTGTGGGTCATGATTTGTATTTCTCTGATGAGTAGTGATATCTTTTTTGGATGTGTTTGTCATTTGTATGTCTTTGGGGAAATGTCTGTTCGGATCCTCTTCCCATTTTTAAATCGTTTTGTTGTGGTTGTTATGGAGTTGTATGAGTTCTTCATATATTTTGGATATTGACCCCTTATCAGACACATGCTTTGCAAATATTTTCTTTCATCTAACAAGATACTTTTCATTTTGTTTATTGTTTAAAAATTTTTTAATTTAATTTTTGCTTTGTAGAAGCTTTTTAGTTTGATGTCACCCCACTTGCTAAATTTTGCTTTTCTTCCCTGTGCTTTGGTGTCATATACAAAATACCATTGCCAAGACCAAGATCAGGGAACTTTTTCCCTATTTTTTATTTTTTAGGAGTTTGACAGTTTCAGTATGTGAAAGTCTGTAATCCATTTTGAGCTCATTTTTGTGAGTGGTGTAGGATAAGAATCTTATGGTAGAAGAATCTCATTTTTTGCATGTGGTTATCTAGTTTCCTAATGCCATATATTGAAAACACTCTCCTTTCTGCATTGAATATTCTTTAATGTATGTATGTATTTTTGAGATGGGAGGGGAGAGAGAGAGAGGGAGAGAGGGAGGGAGGGAGGGAGGGAGAGAACACGCACATGCACATGAACAGGGGAGGGGCAGAGAGAGAGGGAGAGAGAGAATCCTAAGCAGGCTCCCGCACTGTCGGTGAGGAGCCCCACGTGGAGCTTGGTCTCGTGAACTGTGAGATGATGACCTGAGCTGAAATCCAGAGTTGGACACTAAACCAACAGAGCCACCCAGCACCCCTGCATCGAGGATTCTTGGCTCCTTTGTCAAATATTAGCTGACTGTATATGCGGGCTTTTATATCTGGCGCTCTATTCTGTTCACTGGTCAGTGTGTCTATTATATGCCAGTGCCATACTGTTTTGATTAATGAAGGTTTGTAGTTCAGTTGTACCAGGAAGTGTAATGCCTCCAGCTTTGTTCTTCTTTCTCAGGATTCCTTTGGCTAGTCAGGGTCTTTTATGGTTCCATACAAATTTTAGGATTTTTTTTTCTACTTTTGTGAAAAATGCCATTGGAATTTTGATAGGGAGGGATCTCAAATTCCTATATGCTAAGCTAAGTCTCTTAATGTCTTTATTGAGCATAATTATTAGGAATATAATTTGCCTGCAAAAATAAATTAAAAAATTTCATATTTTGGTATAGTTGACTTGTAATTGTCATTACAGGATATTGTGCATGTGCGTGTGTGTGTGTGTGTGTGTATAGAGGGAAGGCATTTGACACTTCTTTACCATTTTGGTGAGGGTGGCTTTCTTTAGAGCTTGTTTGTTTCTGTCCCTAAGTCTGAGCATGGTCTTTGCTTAGAAATCCTGGTTAACTCAATGAACTGTTTATTTTTATAAATGTAGTTGAACAGTGTAGGAGTTAGGGTGCTGACCCCCTGTGGTGTAGAAAATCCACACATATCTTTGGACGCCCCCCAGACTTCATTATGAATAGCGTACTGTTGACTGGGGCCTTACTGATCAACTAGACAGCCAGTGAACACCGATTTTGTGTGTTATATGTATTATATACTGTATTCTTACAGTAAAGGAAGCTAGAAAAAAGGAAATTCTAGGAAAATCATAAGGAATAAAAATGTATTTCCAGCACTGTACTATAAGTATCGACGAAATCTGCAAAAGAGTGGACCATTAGGGTTCAAACCCGTATTGTTGAAGGGTCGAGTATATTTAGGATCCTTTGCTCTTTTCATAAGTACTCTTATAAGTAGAAGAATTACAGAAGCAAACTAGGGAATTTGCCAGAATGTCACAAAACTTTTTTGATAGTGGTTCAAGCAAGAGAGTTTTTTATTACTGCCCTTCATGCATGTGCAGGCTGATGAGGGGGGAAAGGGCAGCTGACTGAGGAACTCTAGAGATAGTTGAAGAACATTCTTTCTTAGTATCTGTAAGCACTTTAGGTGCTGACAGAGGGAAGGTTCACTGGGGTGTGCTCAGGAGCAGGGCTGTGAGAAAGGATCTGATGGGTTTAATTGTAAACATATTCAGTGTTTTGAGGCTCATCTAGTTCAATGATTTTAAATGTGTAGTTGAGCTAGTAAGCAAGCGCGGAGTAAGACATATGCTTTTCCTACGGGACAGGTGCTCAGGAAAGAGGTAAGAATTTGTGATACAGTCTTCGCTCATCCTGAGAACAGAGGAGAGAGGGCACAGGAGGAAGTGCAGAGGTCTAAGCATATCACATAGAGGAAATTAGAGTTTTCTAATGTGTTTCTCTAACTCAGAACTTCTTGGAAAAATCGACTGAAAGAGAAACTCGCCAGGAATACGCCCTGGCAATGATTCAGTGCAAAGTTCTGAAACAGTTGGAGAACTTGGAGCAGCAGAAGTACGATGATGAAGATATCAGCGAAGATATAAAATTTCTTTTGGAAAAACTTGGTGAGAGTGTCCAAGACCTTAGGTACGTTATTTTAAAAAATTCTGACAGGCTGGGTATATTGGGCCTTGTTTGACTTTCCTAGTATTTTAAGAAAGTCTAAATTTGTTACTAACTATAAACTCAAAAAATTTCACTAACACTTCTGTCTTCTGATAAGAATCGGGGTGTGGGGGGCGGGGGACAACGGGCTCATCACCATGGTAACGGTTGGTTAGAGCTGTGTGTTACCTCTTGTCCTGTGGGGAGATTCCCACCGCTCTCTTGTCTGGAGTCTGACGGGCTGCACCCCCACAGCACGGCGGTGTCACTCTGCAGAACTCAAGAATCTCCCCCTGGTTTAGAATCTTTTTAAGCAGTTACTTGTTTTTAATTTGTGAAGGAGGTTTGGCCATGACTGGAAAGAGTATTTTTTTCCTGCTTTTTTGAAGTTCCAGTTGGTATTGTTTACTTTTGATATTAAATATTACGCAAATGACGTACAATGCGGTAAGAAAAAAACGAATCCGTACATGGTTCTGGAAGGGACTCCATACCTCTTTCACGCAATCGTCCCCACCCCCATTTTTTGTGTTTGCTTCCAAAAAACTCTCCTAGCCTTGCTCCCCTGGCGCGTGTGTGCTTGCACACACACACAGACACACAGACACACAGACACACACACAAATGGGGTTCTGCATATGCTTCTGGACCTTGTTGTTTTTTGTTTAATAATGTGTTGATGATCTTTCCCACTAACCTATGTATTCTTTGTTTTTAAACTATTGATACATTTTAAAGGGACTTACTGTCACAGAAGTGATCTTCCTGTGTGGGTTCGGGTTTGGGAGCCAGGCTGAACCCAGTTTGAATTGTTTGGCTACTTTCTCCACATGTGGCTTTGACAAGCTTCTTGACTTTGTAAAGTCTCCGTTTTCCTTTTGATAAACTAGCAATAAAAATTCTAACCTTATAGGATTTATCGTGAGGTTTCAGGTGTCCAGCAGATGCCTTCTGTATGGTCTGTGTATTCCAGAAATGTACTTACCAGATACTTCAATGCCACTTTTAATCCCAAGGCCCACGTGCTTCTAGAAGAGGCAGATGTATCACCCACGTCAGCGGTGTGTAGTGGAGTTTGTGGAGGGAGGGAAATGACTTTTATCCTTTCGTCATCCCAAATACGAGTAACTGGATTGTAATAAAGGAGTCTGGCCAGCAGTAGACTTGTAGTTTTTATAAATTTTATTAAGTTTCATCAATTCTTCTGTAATAACGATTTAAGATCTCTTTTAAAAATGAATACGTTTAGTGATACTTAGCTTTCTAAATTATTTAATCCACGTTAGCCAATTATTATTAGGTATTGGTTTCTCATGTTGAATTTGGTAATTTAAAAAGTCCTGCTATTTACATTAAAGCCAATAGGGTGATGGGTACAGGTGAAAGAGCTCTGTCTCTGTTTTTGCTGTTACAGGTTTAGGAGATTATGTTACACAGCATTAGTTTACTTCTTACACTGACTGGCCTTACATCAAACTAAACACCAGTGGGACACTCTATTCAACTTAACCAGTAAAATTCTGGTTATATTCGATCAGTATTTAAATGGCTAAATCTTTGTTAAGTTTTCACTAGAAAGAATGTCCAACCATGTCCTGTTACTGTTTGTCCGCCGACTGACAGCATTAAACATCTCTTAGAGAATGAAGCTGTGAATCATTAAGTTACTTGCTACACAGTGAATGATTTTTGAATTTAATTGTATTGCAGTTTCTTATATGCACATTTTTGTTCTTAATTAGCCTATGTTGATTTAATCAAATTCCCTTTACAGGGACTGTAATCACATTGTGCAATATTATGCCCATATGTGTATTTTTAGTTGCAAAACACACGATAGTGGTTTATGACATTTATAGTAATAGAATGTGCTATTTTATTTTATATTTAAATAACATACTTTTATATAAATTCACATGAATGCATCTAGTGGTCTGGCATGGTGGAAACTCTGCTAGACCATAAGATATTATACTGATTATACTTTATTAGGATAAAGATTTTGCAAGCAAGCAAGTGCTCCTTTTAATAAATCTCATTTTGAGCACTCCAGTTTGACAGGAGTATTGGACATTAGGACCTTGAATAAATTTCACATGACTTATTAAAGATTATTTAAGCTGTTTAAACTTCGTTTAGTGGTCGTTTGTTAATGTACAAAGGCTTTTCAGTCTTTGCAGTTAAAGCATCAGTGAAGAGTTTTTGTTTTTCTATTGAGGTATAACTGAGATGGTAAAAATGTTCTGCGTTGCTTAATTTGGAGTAACTCTTAGATTTTTCTAAACTTTGAGTTCCTTATTAACGTTTTTTTTGTAGCTCATTTGATGAATACAGTTCGGAACTTAAATCCGGAAGATTGGAGTGGAGTCCTGTGCACAAATCTGAGAAATTCTGGAGAGAAAATGCTGTGAGATTAAATGAGAAGAATTATGAGCTCTTAAAGTAAGTTTCCAACCTCACCGCACACTCTTCATGCCTGTCGTCCCACACCCTTGCCAGCGCATTTTTGTCTCGAGCGATAAGAGATTTTTAAAAATAATAGAAAGTTTTTAGTTATTTCATGATTTTAATTTGTATTTTCTTTCTTCCTTATGTGGTTGAATACCTTTTCATATGCTTATCTGTCATTTGGATATCTGTTTTCAAGAATTGGTTGTTCAAGCCTTTAAAAAAGCTTTTTAAAATAAGAGTTCTATGTGTATTCTGAACAGGAGTTCTTATGTCTGTTCATCACAACTGTTTTCTTCTACTCGGTCACATACCATTTCACTCTTTAGTTTTAATGTAGCTCAATGGATTAGCTTTGTCCTTTATGGCTAGTGTTATTTTTAGTGTCCTGGTTAAGAAGTTGTTGCCTAGATGGGGTCATGAAGAGGTATTTCCGGGTCATCTGTTGGAAGATTTACTGTCTAACCTTTCACAGCTAGATCTCTGTTCCATCTAGAATTGGTTTGGGGTAAGGTATAAAGTAGGGGTCAAGATACAGTTGTTTTCACTATGTGGTTATCTAATTGAACCAACACCATTGTTAATAAAATTTTTTTAATGTTTGTTTACTTTTTAGAGAGATAGAGCACAAGCAGGGGAGAGGCAGAGAGAGAGGGGGAGACACAGGATCTGAAGCAGGCTCCAGGTCCTGAGCTGTCTGCACAGAGCCCAACTTGGAGCTCGAACCCACGACCCTAGGATCATGACCTGAGCTGAAATCAAGAGTCAGATATTCAACCTACTAAGCCACCCAGGCGCCCCATTTTTGGGTTATCTTATCACTTTCTTGATAGAGTCCTTTGAAGCACATTTTAAAATTTTGATAAAGTCCAATTTATTTTTTCTTGTCCCTCATGCTTTTAGTGCCGTACCTAACAATCCATTGCCAAAACTAAGATTCTAAACATTTGCTCTACGTATTCTGTAGTATTTTGTAGTTTTAGCACTTACATTTAAGTCTTTAAAAAATTTTTTTTCTGTTTATTTTTGAGAGAGAGACAGAGTGTGAGCAGGGGAGTGGCAGAGAGAGAGGGAGACACAGAATCTGAAGGAGGCTCAGGCTCTGAGCTGTCAGCACAGAGCCTGATGTGGGGCTCAAGCTCACAAACCGTGAGATCATGACCTGAGCCTGATATCGGATGCTTAACTGACAGAGCCACCCAGGTGCCCCACATCTAAGTCTTTGATCCTTTCAAATTGTATTGTACACAGTGTGAGGTAAGGATCCAACTTCATTCTTTTGCATGTAGCTCTCCAGTTATTCCAGTAACATCTGTTGAGAAGACTGTTTTTCCCTACTGGATTGTCTTGGTATCCTTACTGAAATTCATTTGACCTGTAGACACATGGATTGATTTGGGGATGTTCCCTTTTGTTCTGTTGATCTATATGTCTTCATACCTGTATCACACTGTCTTGATTACTTTGACTTTATAGTACGTTTTGAGATTCAGAAACGTGAGTCTTCTACTTTCTTCTTTTTTTCTATATCTTATGTAGTCAGTCTCCCATTGATGGATATTTAATACTATTGCCAGATTGTACTCTTACAAACAATGCAAGAATTACTCTCTCTCCCCTCTTCACACACACACACACACACACACACACACACACCCCATACCGTAACTTTTAAAATTGATAGATTTTTATTTTTAGAAAAATGTTAGGTTTACACAAAAATTGAGGGGAATGTGCAGAGTTTTTTCATATGTTCTCTCTTCCCATATTATTAACCTGTTGCAGTAGTGTGGTACATTTGTCATAATTGATGAGCCGGTACATATACATTATTTTTAACTGATGTCTGTATGTTACCTTAGGGCTCCCTTTTTCTGTTGTCTAGTTCACTCTGTGTTGAATGTTCTGTCGGTTTTGACTAAAACCACATAACCCCTATTACCATGTCATGCAGAGTAGTTTCAGTGCCCTGAAAATGTCCTGTGTCGCACCTGCCCACTCTGCCCCTCCTCTGGCCACCCTGAACCTCTGGCAACCACTTATTCTGTCCTGTAGTTTGCCGCTTCCACAACGTCACAGAGTTGGAGTTAAATAGTGGATAACATTTTCAGCATGACTTCTTTCCCTTGGCACACTTACACCTTCCGACTTCCTTCGTGTTCTGTGCAGCCGTACCGGAGGCCCTGCATGGAAGGACATCACACTTCTGGCAATTATGATAGGTAAAGTTGCCCTAAACATCCATGTGCAGGATTTTATGCGGACACAAGCTTTCAAAACAGATTTACTTGGGGAAATCTGAAGGGAGCATGATTGCTGGGATGTTCGGTAGGACTCGGGTTTAGTCTTAGAAGAAAGTGCCAAACCGTCTCTCAAAAGGACTGTGCTCGTTTGCATTCCCACGAGCAGCGAATCAGGACACCCGTCACGGTCCATCATTGCTGGTCCCTGGCATTGTCCGTGTTCAGGGCTTTGCCCTTAGTAATCAGGGTGCGTGGTGTCCCCTCGATGCTTTCCAGAGGTGTGCGGTGTTGGCCGTCGGTGTTCTTTGGTGAGATGTCTGTTAAGGTCTTTCAGCCATTTTTAAGTTGAGTTCATTTATTATTGTTGAATCATAAAAGTGCCTTGTGTATTTTGGATGGAAGTCGTTTATCAAATATGTGCTTTGCAAATACCTCCTCTTCATCTCTGGCTTGTCTTCTCCTGCTCATCACAGGGCCTCCTAGAGCAAATGCTCAGGATTGTAATGCACTCCAACCGGTCAGTGTTTTCTTTCGTAAATCGTGCCTTGTTATTGTATCTGAAAAGTCATTGCCATGGCCAAGCTTGCCTACATTTTCTTCTGTTAATTTCTAGAAGTTTTGGACTATCATACAATCCAGCAATTGTACTACTAGGTTTTTACCCAAAGAATACAGACATACTAATTTGAGAGGTGCCTGGGTGGCTCAGTCGGTTGGGCGTCCGGCTTCGGCTCAGGTCACGATCTCACAGTTGGTGGGTTCGAGCCCCACGTCGGGCTCTGTGCTGTCAGCTCAGAGCCTGGAGCCTGCTTTGGATTCTGTGTGTCCCTCTCTCTCTGCCCCTGCCCTGCTCGCGCTCTCTCTGTCTCTCAAAAAAAACAACAAACTGATTTGAGGAGATACACAGCACTTTGATGTCTGGGGCAGCAGCGTCTCTAAGAGCCAAATATGGAAAGAGCCAAAATGTCTATCGACTGATGATTGGATAAAGAAGTGATATTTATATAACATATTTATACACACACACGCAATGGACCATTACTCAGCCATCAAAAAGAATGAAATCTTGCCATTTGTAATGACATGGACAGAGTGAGAGAGTATTATGCTAAGTGAAATAAGTCAGTCAGAGAAAGACAAATACCATATGATTTCACTTTTGTGGAATTTAATGAACATAGGGGAAAAATAAGAGAGGCAAACCAAGAAACAGGCTCTTAACTAGAGAGAACAAACCGATGGCTGTCAGTGGGACAAGTGGAGGACGGGGGTTAAGGTGGGCACTTGTGAAGAGCACTGCGCATTGTGTGTTAAGACGTGAATCGCTAAATTCTACGCCTGAAACTAATACTGCATTCTGTATTGAGTAACTGGAATTTAAAAACGTGAAAAAAAATTCTTTTACTCTCATTTTAATGAGGTGTGTTGAAGGAGGAGAGTAGGTAAATACGTGTGTTCAGTGAGCATTTTCAGGCACACCTGTCTCTGTTGTTTGTTCTTATTTTCCATATATTACAAAAAATGATATATTACGCTTATTTATACATTGGCGAACCAAAGAGAGTGGTTGATAGATGTTGGCAGGACTGACTGAGAGTAGATGGGGGAGAAGTAGATTATCTTTTCATCTTTGATGTGCTACTTTGAGTTTTTAACAGCAACAAAAAGAGACTGAATAATGTCTTTTACATCTGGTTTTGGAAAACTCGCATATAATGGAGGGGACCTTTTACAGATTGTCACTAAAGCCTTACGTGTACTGTTATGATAACACACTCAAAGGGCCTTTTGAAGTGCATCTGTGTTCTGTCATGAGTTTTAATTTTTATGCTTCCTTCAAATTACTCTCTTTATATGACCCGTTGTGATTTTTCTGAATAACCAGAAACAATGACATGTAGGACTTTCGTTTTAGAGAAATTTGAAGCCATTGTTTGTCTTTGGCTTTAATCTTTTAAATTCTCTGCATGGGGAGGGTCGAGAAGGAGGGGCATGGATACAGAAGAATTCTCTATTCCGTTGTTTAAAAAGCACGGTGGGGGCTCAGTCGGTTAAGCATCCGACCTCGGCTCAGGTTATGATCTCATAGTTTGTGGGTTCCAGCCCCGGGTTGGGCTCTGTGCTGACAGCTCAGAGAGCCTGGAGCCTGCTTTGGGTTCTGTGTCTTCCTCCCTTTTTGTCCCTGCTTTGCTTGGGCTCTGTCTCTGTATCTCTCTCTCTCTCTCTCTCTCAAAAATAAACATTAAAAAAATAAAAAGCACAGTGAATACTACCCTTCCTCTTATCTCTGGAGAATTGCACGTATATCAGGATCTGATCTATATTCCAGGTAATTCCAAACTTAGCAAGTATACGATGTAAGTTCATTTTTTTCTCTGTCAATTTTGAGTATAAGGGTATACAGAAAATACTTTGGAATCTTCGTATGCTATCATTTTGAAAAAAGTGTGTATTTTGAATAATGAAATATTCTGAAATATAAGAAACTGCGCAGATGATAATTAAAAACACAGGTGTAGCAAACAGGGAGGGAACAGAAAAGGGAGGATAATTAAAAAGCCACGGGAGCAAACAGATTTTTAAAACTGAGGAAGAACGTTGTGAAAGAGAACAAGAGCGAGTTTGTAGAATGATCAGTTATAATAATAATATAAATTCTGTTCTGGATTTGAACAGACTCTTTCCAGGATTCCATTTCTAGCAAACACCAGTCAGAATTCACCGTTGGGCTAACTTCAAAGCTGTGATGTGTTTTCGTCTCGGTCCCGCTGGAGTGTCTGGCAGAGTGTCTGCTTGTGGTTAGTGTGGTGACGGATTAGGCTTTTGATGGATGAGTCTGTTGCTGACTTAACAGAGTTCTGAGATGAGTTGGAGGGAGCTCTCTCTATGATTACTACAGAATCTCTTTTTTTGAACCTGTTCTGTTGAAAAATTTTATTGATGATTTTATTGATTTCTTGAATATAGAAATGAAAATCATGCCCCATCAATTTACAGGTAATAATACAAGATGTTTTCATTGTTGCTAAAGATACTCAGTGGGCCAAATGGCTCCAAGGGATAGCCCGTTACAGTCATTTCTGTATTTTCTAGACTTGATTAGAAAACCTCTAATTCCTCCTAATTCTAATATTTTTTGAGTCTAAAATTGGTTTTCAAATGTTAATGGAGATCTTGTTAAAATACACATCCTAACTCAGCAGGTCCAGGGTCGGGTGTGTGATTCGGCGTTTTAAGGTGATGCTGCTGGTGCTTTGCAGACCCTGTGTTGAGTATCAAGGGTTTCTCGACCGTATGGAGAGTGACTGTGTTCCAATAAAACTTTATAAACAGAAACAGGCAGCTGGGTTTGGACTTCAGGTGGAATGTGCTGGCTTTTGGTTTAAGGTATTCAGAACAAATATTCTTTTGTGCCTTTAAAGAATCTTATGTTAATATTTTCTTATTTTATAAAATAAAAATAACATCAAAGTACTTTCATCTTTTGAAAAAAATGTTTTTGGTTTATTTGTTTTTGAGACAGAGAGAGACAGAGCATGAGTTGGGGAGGGGCAGAGAGAGAGGGGAGACACAATCTGAAACAGGCTCCAGGCTCTGAGCTGTCAGCACTGAACCTGATGTAGGGCTCGAACCCACGAACCATGAGATCGTGACCTGAGCCGAAGTTGGACACTTAGCCGACTGAGCCACCCAGTTGCCCCCATCTTTTGAAATTATTAAAACATTTCAGTTGAATGAAGCTTAATTTTAGAATAACTTGCAAGCTGGCCTTTTGAAAAGAGCATAGTTTGAAATTATAAAAATCAGTGTATGGGAGATCGAGTGTATGTCTTCCATTTCCTTCTTGGGTTTTCACGCGCTTGAGTTGAACGAACTGGCATTGTGGTGCGGTGTGCTCAGTGTGGACTCGTGGCCCAGGGAGTGGTTCAGATCTGTTTCAACGTTTACTGTGTCCTGAGGCGGGTTCTGTAACTGCTCTGGGTCTCCTTGCCTGGTTTATGGGTTATTGTGAGGGGTACATTCACACCGAGTTTGGAACATAAATGTGTATAAGATATAAATGCTCATCTTTTCTCTTATGTTACTTGGAAATGCAGATATCTTAGTTAGTTTGGGGAATAAAAGACATGTAATTACTTCCTAATGAAAAGAATTCCCTGATTGACAATGAGGTTTTTTATTAGTGTTTCCTGTTGTCTATCTCATAGAGTTAGATACTTGACAGGCTGAGATGGTGATAGAAAAAGACAGAGACATGTTGAGCCACGCTCTTAGGAGACATTACCAAATAAACGCGTCCCAGAAACTAAAGCGTGCAGGCTTCAGGGGCCCCTGGGTGGGTCAGTCAGTGGGACATCCAACTTCCTCTCAGGTCCTGATCTCATGGTTTGTGGGTTCGAGCCACACCAGCTGTGCTGACGGCTGGGAGCCTGGAGCCTGCTTCAGATTCTGTGTCTCCCTCTCTCTCTGCCCTCCCCTGCTCTCTCGCTCTCTTCTCTCAAAAATAAATAAAATAAAAAGTATGCAAGCTTCATGGACTTGTACAGATTTTGAACAAAGTAGAGTACTACTACTTGTATTTGTTTTAATGCAAATGATACGAGCAAAGATAGTTGGGATTCACGTTGTGTGCTTGTACAGATCTTAGTAAGATTTGTATGTTGTAAGCCAGCAGTTTGTGCGCAAAGAGACAGTTAAGTGGTATCAAAACTTTTTTATGCTTAAGTATTCTCAACTTAAATTGTAAACTTTAAAGGGAGCGATTCTAAGGGATCGTAACTCCTTGAAATTCTTAGTAAAATTAAGTAACTTTTTTTTAAGTGTGTGCATTTTCTGAATTTTGAATTAGAAGTCCTATCCAGCAGCCTGCGCCTAGTCATTCAGGCACTCCTGAAGGCGTCCAGAAGCGCGTGGACCTGCGTCTTCCCTGCCGCCCTGTCTCCCGTCCCTCCCCAGGGGTACCCCGGGTGAGCAGGTGACGCACTCTGAGTGCTCTTTGTTCACGGGCGTCCCTGTAGCGCACCTTTTTATAGAGACTTATTTGTGTGTGTTAGTCCGTGACTGCTCTTTTTCCCTTACTGTGGCTTGCGGTCTTGAAATGACTATTTTATTACTTTTAAACGTTTTAATTCTTTTTGTGTGTATGCATACTGGGCCGCTTTATTTCACTGGGCTTTGGTTTTCACCTCTCTGTAAAATAGGGACAGACAAAATGGCAAATGTGACGCTGCTCATACGCGAAGTAGCCAGTGTTACAGAGGACTGAGCCACCAGCGTGGAGGAGGAAATGGAGGGAAAACCTAACCCTTGCACATGGCCTCTGCGCTCTAGCCTTTTCTCTTAGTGTTTAGTCTAGCATACAGAGACACTTTTAGGGACATGTGAAGATAGTACCGAGGGTTAGGGTCCTAGAAGTAGAATTGCTGGCTTTTGCAAAGGGTCCATGTGTCTTTTTTTTTTTTTTTTTTTTTTTTGAGAGACAGAAAGAGACAGCGCAAACAGGGGAGGGTCAGAGAGAGAGGGAGATACAGAATCCGAAGCAGGCTCCAGGCTCTGAGCTAGCTGTCAGCACAGAGCCCAATGCGGGGCTCAAACCCATGAACCATGAGATCATGACCTGAGCTGAAGCTGGACGTTTAACCAACTGAGCCACCCAGGCGCGCCGGGTCCATGTATCTTAAATTCCATTTGGAGCTGCCAGATTGTCTTTCCCAATTGGCAGCATCACTGTTTTATACTTACATGATGTGTCCGTTTTTCCCAGCAAGTGCTTACAGAGCGCCCCTTGTACCGCTGACTGTTCTAGGCGTTGCAGATGCAATGGCAAATAAAATTACCTTCTTATTGTCGTTAAGCTTATGTTGTGTTTGGGAGAGAAAGACTAAACAAATCAGTAACTACATAATATCATGGAGGGTGAGTCTTGTGAAGAAAAATGAATCAGGAAGCAGGGATACAAAATGATGAGGAGGAGGAAGGTACTATTTTTTTTTTAATGTTTATTTTTGAGAGACAGAGCATGAGCAGGGGAGGGGCAGAGAAAGAGGGAGGCACACAATCCAAAGCTGGCTCCAGGCTCTAGGCTGTCAGCACAGAGCCCCACGTGGGGCTCAGACCCACCCACACCCACATTCTGTGAGATCATGACCTGAGCTGAAGCTGGATGCTTAACTGACTGAGCCACCCAGGCGCCCCCGGAGTGAAGCCTTCTGTGTGTCCAGTTGGCTCCCGTGTCACAAGCACGGTCAGGCTTCGGCGATGGTGTCACTCGGCCTGTGGGGATGCTGTGGGGAAAGGAGGACAGCGAGGGAGCTGGGGTCGTGAATTTGGGCTGTTTTTCTTGTGAAGTTCAAGTTCAGGTCCTTTGTGAGACTTGGAGAGAAAGAGAGAGAGAAAGAGGGAGAGAGAGGAGAGATATGTGTGCTCAGGGTGTATGTTCCCTCTTGATCACAGCTTCAAATAATACTAACAAAAGGCCTACAGATGTTTAATTTTCAAAATATAATTGGCAAGGATTCAGTGGTAGTTGTGTATTAAAATCCCATTAACTCATTTTAGTTGTCTCTCCTGAGAGAGCAGGAGAGGGAGTTCCTGATATTTGGGAATGGCGTGAGGTATATTTGTGAATCTGAAGGTAACCTGTGACGTGTATAAAAGCTTGAAAACTGCTAACTTCTATGTAACTTATGTGTAATGAATTGTGTATAATAGTAAGACCTGTAGAAAATGTGTTTTTATTTATAAATGCCTGTTTTCAGGAGACACTTGCATTATACCTGTGCTTTGCTGTGCTCTGTGGAAGAACTAGAAATCAATCTCTCTGGATTAAATTTATTTCAGAATTTTGACAAAGCTTCTGGAGGTGTCGGATGATCCACAGGTCTTAGCTGTCGCTGCTCATGATGTCGGGGAGTACGTGCGGCACTACCCACGGGGCAAACGGTAAGGGAAACTCCAGGGAACTTGTGTTTCCTGGAACATCCAACATAAAAGCCTAACTAACGTGCTTACCTTAAAACAGACTAGCTTAGCAGAGGTGCTAAGGGAGTAAGTGAAATCAAGATGTCCATAATGGGGAGAATTATGATAATCCAGTTTTAAAAATGGGTAGTATCAAAGTATCAGAACAACTGTGATACAACTGGTATCTGGTGTCGTGGCCAGCAGAGATCCCATTAGAAATTTTATGTTCAGGATTTTCCTTGGTTTGTGTAATTTTTTTAAAAAATGTTCATTTACTTTAAAGACAGAGACAGAGAACAAGCAGGGGAGGGGCAGAAAAAGAGGGAGACGCAGAATCCGAAGCAGGCTCCAGGCTCTGAGCGGTCAGCACGGAGCCCGACGCGGGGCTCACACCTACAAACTATGAGATCACGACCTGAGCCGAAGTCGCACGCTTAAATGACTGACCACCCAGGTGCCCCTGGTTTGTGTAATTTTAGTTCAGTAGCCATATTGTGTGTGCTGATTATTTTTTGACTACTACCAGTAATTGCAGAGAGGATGAGACATTATTATTGAACTTACCAGATTCACAATATTGAAGAAAATATAACGCCTGTAAGAAAAGTTATAATAGACGTATAGTAATAGAATTATGTATTTTGGAGTATTGAAAAGAGAGGAATTCATGTGGGAGGAGACAGATAAGGCTTTACAGAGGAGATGATGCTGGCTGCATAATTTAAAATCACTTAGATACAGTAACAAAGAAAAGATAGGCATTTTGGGGGAAAGTAAGAAATTAAGGTACCAATATTGTATCAAGGGAGAAAACATTAAATGACATACAAGGACTGTTTGATGTTATTTGGAAAAGCATAGATGCATAGTGCCTTGGTTTGAATTAGTGCTGTTTTGCTTGTGAATTGGTTTCCTGATCTGTCAAATTGGGATGGAGTCATGTTCCTTTTTATGCAGCGGATGTGAGGACTGAATGCGCTAACCCAAAACAGTGATTAGTGTGGTGCTGGTAGGTACTTGGTAAGCACTCAATTAAGTATCAGCTACTTTCATTGCCATTAATGTTAATATTTTATATTCCTCAAAGCTATCTACAATGAGGCATATAACAGTATTTATCTTATTTATCACAAAACAGTGTCCTGAAGCCCAGAACATCTTAGAATGTGAGCAAAAATTGACAAGAGCCACAGACGATTACATACTTTAACATTCCACAATTACTTCATAACTACCTTGTTTTCCTTGTAGTGCATAAATATTTAAGTCTTTTTTCTAAAAAAATTTTTTTTTAAGTTTATTTACGTATGTCGGGAAAGACAGAGTGGGGGAAGGGCAGAGAGAGAGGGAGTGAGAGAGAGCCCCAAGCTCTTCTGAGGGTAAATGAGAGAAGAACAGTAAGCGAGTGGTGTATTGGAACTACTTTGGATGTTAGTACCTACCTAAGGAAAGTAGAAAATTATTTAGTGTAGCTGCTGAATTACTCAGGTGTTTGAACTGCAGAACGTTTTCATTCTGAGCCGGCAAACCCTTATTCCCGGTCTCGCACAGAACTCTATTTCAGGCGGCCTCCAGAAGCAGATGGCCTACGGACAGGACAGCAGGTGCACAAGTCTGTGTGGGGAAGCTCTCTGCTGTGCTTTTCAGCTCTGTCATTGTCTTCTTCGGTTCTGGGACTGCTGCTTGGTTCTCTTTATAATTTCTGTTTCTTTATTGTCCTTTTTTCCATGTGTTATTTTTAATTTTGTTCAGTTGTCTATCTGTGTTCTCTTTCATTTCATTAAGCTTCTATTAGATGATTATTTTGATCCTTTGTTAGGCAAATTGTAGATAATATTTCTGTGGGATTGGAAACTGTTGGTTTCCTTTGGTCGTGTTATATTTACCAAATTCTTTGTGGTTTTTGTAGCCTTCCATTGATGTCTGTGCATTTGAAGGAGCTAATGACTCTTCTAGGCTTTAAAGACCATTTTTAGCAGATGATGACCTTCTCTTTGTCACCTGCAGTGATGGATGGGATCCCCTCTGGAAGCACATCCTGGCTGGCTTGGCGCGGGCGTGGCGTAGGCACGGTGTGGGCTATACACGGGGCTGGGCGTGCAGCGGGGGCCCTGGTCGGCAGGTTTCTTACTAGTTTCCTGTCTGGTCGTCAGGTGGCTGGTTTAGGAGGGTGATGCTGGGACAGGTCTGCTTCAGGCTCCACAGCTGCGTCCTTCGTCAGCTGACCGCTCACTTGGTGTGTGGTAGGGGTGTGCCTCCAGCCAAGTCCCCAGGACGGCTGCTGCCTGGTCGCTGGTGGGTCCCTGGGTGGGCAGGATAGGCCTGTGGCCGTGGCCAAGAGGGGCTAGACCCAAGCTCCAGGGCTATTTCTTTCTTTCTTTTCTTTTTCTTTTTTGCATGGGCACATTTTACTTTATTTTTTTTTTAATTAAATAGTTTATTACCAAATTGGTTTCCATACAACACCCAGTGCTCTTTCCTACAAGTCCCCTCTCCATGCCCATCACCCTCCTTCTTCAGCCCTTAGTTTGTTTTCAGTATTCAAGAGTCTCTCATGATTTGCCTCACTCTCTCTCCCCCTCTCCCTAACTCTTCCCCTCTCCTTCCCCTTTCCATGGTCCTCTGTTAAGGTTCTCCTGTTAGACCTATGAGTACAAACATATGGTATCTGTCCTTCTCTGCCTGACTTATTTAGCTTAGCATGACACCCTCAAGGTCCATCCACTTTCCTACAAATGGCCATATTTCATTCTTTCTCATTGCCATGTAGTACTCCATTGTATATATAAACCACATCTTCTTGATCCATTCATCAGGTGATGGACATTTAGGCTCTTTCTATGATTTGGCTATTGTTGAAAGTGCTGCTATGAACATTGGGGTACATGTGCTCCTATGCATCAGCACTTCTGTATCCCTTGGGTAAATCCCCAGCAGTGCTATTGCTGGGTCATAGGGGAGTTCTACTGATACTTTTCTGAGGAGCCTCCATACTGTTTTCCAGAGCGGCTGTACCACTTTACATTCCCACCAACAGTGTAGGAGGCTGCCCATCTCTCCACACCCTCACCAGCATCTAGTCTCTTGATTTGTTCATTTAAGCCACTCTGACCAGTGTGAGGTGGTATCTCAGTGTAGTTTTGATTTGTATTTACCTGATGATGAATGACACTAAGCATCATTTCATGTGCCTATTGGCCATCTGGATGTCCTCCCTGGAGAAGTGTCTATTCATGTCTTCTACCCATTTCTTCACTGGATTATTCGTTTTTCAGGTGTGGAGTTTGGGGAGTTCCTTATAGATTTTGGATACCAGCCCTTTATCTGATATGCCATTTGCAACTATCTTTTCCCATTCTATCAGGTGCCTGTTAGTTTTTTTGATTGTTTCCTTTGCAGTGCAGAAGCTTTTTATTTTGATGAGGTCCCAATAGTTCATTTTGTTTTTGATTCCCTTGCCTTTGGGAATGTGTCAAGTAGGAAATTCCTGCGATTGAGGTCAAGGAGGCTGTTTCCTACTTTCTCTTCGAGGGTTTTGACGGTTTCCTGTCTCACACTCAGGTCCTTCAGCCATTTTGAGTTTATTTTTGTGTATGGTGTATGAAAGTGGTCTAGTTTAATTCTTCTGCATGTTGCTGTCCAGCTCTCCCAGCACCACCTGCTAAAGAGGGTGTCTTTTTTCCATTGGATATTCTTTCCTGCTTTGTCAAAGATTAATTGGCCATACATTTGTGGGTTCAGTTCTGGGCTCTCTATTCTTTACCATTGGTCTATGTGTCTATTTTTTGCCAATACCATACTGTTTTGATGATGACAGCTTTGTACTAGAGGCTAAAGTCTGGGATTGTGATGCCTCCCATTTTGGTTTTCTTCTTCAGTATTACTTTGGCTATTTTGGTTTTTTTTGTGGTTCCATACAAATTAGGATGATTTGTTCTAGCTTTGAGAAGAATGCTCGTGCAATTTTGATGAGGATTGCATTGAATGTGTAGATTGCTTTAGGTAATAATGACATTTTAACAATGTTAATTCTTCCAATCCATGACCATGGAATGTTTTTCCATTTCTGGGTGTCTTCTTCAATTTCTTTCATAAGCTTTCTATAGTTTTCATTGGTTAGGTTTATTCCTAGGTATTTTATGGTTTCCATGCAATTGTGAATGGGATCAGTTTCTTGATTTCTCTTTCTGTGGCTTCATTATTGGTGTATAAAAATGCAACTGATTTCTGTTCATTGATTTTGTACCCTGTGACTTTACTGAATTCATTGATCAGTTCTAGAGGATTCTGGTGGAGTCGATTGGGGTTTCCATGTACAGTATCATGTCATCTGTGAAAAGTGAAAGTTTGACTTCTTTGCCGACTCTGATACCTTTTATTTCCTTTTGTTGTCTGATTGCTAATGCTAGGACTTCCTGCACTAAACAACAGTGGTGAGAGTGGACATCCCTGTTGTGTTCCTGATCTCAGGGGGAAGCTCTCAGTTTTTTCCCCATTGAAGATGATATTAGCGGTGGGCTTTTCATAAATGGCTTTTATAATGTTTAAGTAAGTTCCTTCTATCACAACTTTCTCAAGGGTTTTTATTAAGAAAGGATGTGGTATTTTGTCAGATGCTTTTTCTGTATCTGACAGGACCATATGGTTTTTATCTTTTCTTTTGTTAATGTGATGGATCACACTGATGGATTTGCAAATATGGAATTAGCCCTGTAACCCAGGAATGAATCCCACTTGATCACGATGGATGATTCTTTTTATGTGCTGTTGAATTCGATTTGCTAGTATCTTGTTGAATATTTTTGCATCTGTATTCATTAAGGATATTGACCTGTAGTTTTGTTTTTTTACTTGGTCTCTGTCTGGTTTGGGTATCAGTGTGATGCTGGCTTCATAGAATGAGTTTGGAAGTTTTCCTTTTATTTCTATTTTTTTGGAATAGTTTGAGAAGAATGGGTATTAGCTCTGCTTTAAATGTCTAGTAGAATTCCCCTGGGAAGCCATCTGGCCCTGGGCTTTTATTCGTTGGGAGATTTTTGATAACAGATTTGATTTCTTCACTGGTTATGGGTCTGTTCATATTTTCTATCTCTTCTGTTTGAATTTTGGTAGTGCGTGTGTGTTTAGGAATTTGTCCAGAGTCTTTTTAAAAAATTTTTTTACATGTATTTATTTTTTAGAGAGAGAGACAGAGTGTGAACAGGGGAGAGGCAGAGAGAAAACGAGACAGAGAATCTGAAGCAGGCTCCAGGCTCTGAGCTGGTGGTCAGCACAGAGCCCGATGCGGGGGTTGAACCCACAAACCGTGAGATCACGACCTGAGCCGAAGCAAACGCTTAACCAACTGAGCCACCCAGGCACCCCTAATTGTCCAGTTTCTTGACATACAACTTTTCATAGTAATCTCTGATGATTGCTTGTATTTCTGAGGGATTGGTTGTAATAGATCCATTTTTATTCACGATTCTGTCTATTTGGGGTTTCTCTTTTTTTTCCTGAGGAGCTTCGCTAGAGGTTTATCAATTTTGTTTATTTTTACAAAAAACCAACCTGGTTTCATTGATCTGTTCAGTTGTTTTTTTTGGATTCTATATTCTTTATTTCTGCCCTGGTCTTTATTATTTCTCTTCTTCTGCTGGGTTCGGGGTGCTCTTGCTGCTTCCTTTCTAGTTTCCTTAGGTGCTCTGTTAGATTTTCAATTTGCGCTTTTTCTAGTTTTTTGAAATAGGCCTGGATTGCAAAAACTTTCCTCTTAGACTGCCTTTGTTGCATCCCAGAGAGTTTGGATTGTTGTATTTTCATTTTCATTTGTTTCCATATATTTTGAAATTTCTTCTCTAATTGCCTGATTGGCCCAATCATTCTTCAGTAGGGTGGTTTTTAACGGAGGTTTTCCAGACTTTTTCCTGTGGTTGATTTCGAGTTTCATAGCATTGTGATCTGAAAGTGTGCATGGTATGATATCAGTTCTTTTGTATTTATGGAGGGCTGTTTTATGACCCAGTATGTGATCAGTCTTGGAGAATGTGCCGTGCGCACTTGAGAAGAAAGAGAATTCCCTAGTGTCAGGATGCAGAGTTCTAAATATATCTATTAATTCCATCTCTTCCAGTGTGCCATTCAGGTCCACTGTTTCTTTAGTTATTTTTTTTGTCTGGTTGACCTATCCATTGTTGTAAGTGGAGTATTAAAGTCCCCTGTAATTAGCAGATTCTTATCAATAAGATTGTTTCTGTTTGTGATTCGTCGTTTTATGTATTTGGGTGCTCCCAAATTTGGCACATAAATGTTTATAATTGTTAGCTCTTCCTGATGGAGAGACCCTGTAATTATTATATAATGTCCTTCTTCATTTTTTGTTACTGCCTTTACTTTAAAGTCCAGTTTGTCTGATAAGTATGGCTACTCTGGCTCTCTTTTGACTTCCAGTCGCATGACAGATACTTGTCCGTCCCTTACTTTCAATCTGAAGGTGTCTTCAGGTCTAAAGTGAGTCTCTTGTAGAAAGCAAATTGATGGATTTTGGTTTTCTATCCATTCTGCTACCCTGTGTCGTTTGATTGGAGCATTCAGTCCATTTACATTCAGTGTTATTGAAAAATGTGGGTTTAGATTCATTGTGTTCTCTGTACAGTTCATGTTTATATTGATGTCTCTGGTGTCTTATATTCCTTGCTACATTTCCCTCATAGAGTCCCTCTTAGGATTTCTTATAGGGCTGGTTTGGTGGTGATGAATTCTCTCAATTTTTATTTGGGAACACCTTTATCTTGCCTTCTATTTTGAATGACAGGCTCACTAAAGAATTCTTGGCTGCATATTTTTCCTGTTCATCACATTGAAGATTTCCTGCCATTCCTTCCTGGCCTTTCAGTAGATAGGTCTGTAACCACTCTGATAGGTTTCCCTTTGTATGTGAGGGCCCTTTGATCCCTAGCTGCTTTCAGAATTCTCTGTTATTCTTTATATTTTGCCAGTTTCACTATGATATGTCGTGCTGAAGGTTGGTTCATGTTACGCCTTAGGGGAGTTCTATGTGCCTCTTGAATTTCAATGTCTTTTTCTTTCCCCGTATTAGAGTAATTTTTGGCTATAATTTGAACCAGCCCCCCTTCAGGACCTTTTTCTCTTTCTTCCTCTTCAGGAACTCCTGTGATACGGATATTGTTCCTTTTTATTGTATCACTCGGGTCTCAAATTCTCCTTTCGTGCTCCTGTATCAATTTCTCTCTCTTTTTCTTGGCTTCCTCTTTTGCTATAACTGTGTCTTCTAATTCACTTATTCTCCTCTCTGCTTCTTCAGTCCGTGCCGTGGCAGCCTCCATTGTATTATGCACCTCATTTATAGCCTTTTGAAGGTCTCTCGTCTTTGTATCAATAGCTTCTCTGATGTCTTCCATGCTTTTTTCAAGTCCAGCAATTAATTTTATGACAGTTGTTCTAAATTCTTTTTCAGTTATGTTACTTGTGTCTGTTTTGAGCAGTTCTGTAGCTGTGATTTCTTCCTAGAGTTTCTTTAGAGGAGAGTTCTTTCGTTTTGTCATTTTGGCTAGCTTTCTGTCTCTTGTTAGTTTTAAAAGCTCGTTCTGCAACTGGCCAGATTTCATTCTTTCTCATTGCCATGTAGCATTTCATTGTATATATATACCACATCTTCTTGATCCATTCATCAGTTGATGGACATTGAGGCTCTTTCCATGATTTAGCTATTGTTGAAAGTGCCAGTATGAACATTGACGTACATGTGCTGAAGGGGCAAAGGGGGGAAAGAGTTGGGGAGAAGGAGAGGCAGATCATGAGAGACTTTTGAATGCTGAGAACAAACTGAGGGCTGAAGAGGGAGAGGGGAAGGGGAAGGGGGGTGAGAGTCATGGAGAGGGGTTCTTGTGGGGAAGAGCACTGGGTGTTCTATGGAAACCAACTTGGCTCACTCTCACTGTGCACCTGTTAGTATTGCTCTAGTAGCGGAGACTCTTTGTCCAGGGCCTGCCGTTTCAGGAGATGTTCTTTTAATGGTGTGTCTCCGTTTCTCTTGTTGTGCCTCTGATTAATTCATTTCCCTACTCAGTGATATTTGGGACTCTCCACCATGTATGCTTTGGCTTGTTTCTTGAGGTAGCCCTGAAATGGAAAACAGACAGACAACCACACAGGGAACAAAAGCATGCAAAGGCACAGACAGATCAAGTAAACAAGCAAACCAAATGGGAAAGGGAAAAAAGGAAGAGAGGACAGGGAAAGAGAAAGAAAAGCCAGGGGGACAGAGACAGCCAAAGATAAAGGACAGTCTGAGAGCATAAAGCCTGTGGAAGGGAGAATAAGTATGAGATAAGGGAAAATATATCTGGATGGCAAAAGTTGATCTAATCACAGCAGTGCATAAATGTTGGTCTTTCCCAGACTCCAGGGGGGAAAGGAGAAAAGAAGGAAAAAGGATTATAGAAAAGAGGAAACAAGAAAAAAATTTAAAAAATAAAAATAAGAAACGGGAAAAAAAGGAAAAAAAAAAAAGCAGCTCTCCCTTGTGGAGAGCCGTGGTTCGATGTAGGTAGGTCACGGGTCTCAGGGGCTGATCTCTGAGGCCCCGCCTTAGTGGTTGTGAGGAGAAGAATGGCGGTGCCCCAAGCCCCTCTCAGACCATGCGTTGCCAGCCACTCTCTTGAGCTCAACTTCCCCTTGCCACGGACGGGTCGGATTGCTTTGGTTTTCTAAGCTCTGCCAGGTTTCTAAACCTTAGTCCACGCACTTTAATGCTGCCACCACAGTTAAAATGTCCTCCTGCAGGCAGGCGGCTTTCTGGCCGGGATTGAGTAGGGGGACTGGGGAGCCAGCTTTTCCCTGCTCCACCTGGAGTCCGCGAGCTGTGGAGCCCAAGGAAGAACAAGCCCGCTGAGGGGACGGATTTCCCTCCCCACGCCCAGCGGCTACACATGGGATGTTTGTGTCTCTCCTTCCTGGTATGAGGTCTCCCGTCTCCAGAGATCACTCTATGAGCATTTTTAGTCTCTCCTTCTTTTCCCCCTTGGCTTTCCACCTCGCTACACGGCTGTCCCCTGCGCCGCCCTGCCCGTCTGGTTTGTGCGGCTCTCCAGGGTCCTGAGCCGCCTCTGGGCACACGGCCCTCTGCGGGCTCTCTCTCCCAGTTCTGCTTTGGCAGAGACTCCACTCAGTGTCTCCAGTCCCAGTTCACTCTCAGGCATCCATGAGGCTGTTATCCATAAGGAGTCTATGCGTGCACCTCCAGTCTTGGAGATCATTTGTGCCACCAGGTCCCTCGGGTGGGTTGGACTGCTCCCTGACTTTGGCTGGAAGAACTGGAGGCGAGTCTAGGACCATTCCAGGATCTCCTGAGACACAGATACGAGTGTCCCCCCACCAGGTCACTGTGTCAGCAGGACTGCTGGTGACTGCAGCTTGGAGGGAATTGAGGCTAGTATGGGTCCCTCTCAGGATCTCTGGGGTGCAGGTGGGAGTATCTCCCATGGGTTTGCTGGACCAACAGTGCTGCTCGCTGACTGGCTGGGACGGGCTGGGGCTGAGTATAGGGCCCTTTTCAGGATCTCTGGGGGCGCTGTCAGAACGTCTCCTGCTGGGTCCCTGAGACTGGCTGGCCTGCTGGTAGACTCCTGTGATGGGGATAGAGCCACTTACAGGACCCTCCAGAATCGTTAAGGGTGCAGCAGAATGTTTGTGGACTGGCCAGGATGGGCTGGAGACCAGTCACAGTGCCCTTCCCATTAAGGAGAATAATGTCAGCAGGGAAATTGAGTGAGTTCCTTCCAAAATAAAGAAGACATGCTTCTCTGTTTGGAAAGGCAGTCTTAACGCTCCCCCCATGTTTTTCTTCACTCAGCGGTTGTAACTTGATTAAACTCACACTTGTTCTTCTAACCCTTAACAAGATTAGTAGGCACATTGTTGTTCCAATTCAGTATCCATGTAGCAGTAACTCTCTCTGCCTCGCAGAACAAGTCCTCTTTTAGTCATGAGCCTATCCACTTTTTGTCCAGATTGTGCCCTGCAGAGATGTCAGGAGGGTCGCATCTGGACCTGCACAGCACCTCTGCTGGTAGCTCGTGGGCATCGCTGCCGGCAGCACAGAATCGCACAGCGGCTAAGTGCACAGGCTAAACTTGTCTGCTTGGGCTCAGTTCCCAGCTCCGCCGTCTGGTACCTGTGCAGCCGTGCCATGTCGGATAGCCTCTGTGTACCTCAGTTTCCTTATCTGTAAATGTGAGCACTCCGTGAGTACATGCGCAACGCACTCAGAACAGCAAGCAGCACGTGGTACTGAGTACGGTTTAGGTGTTCAACAAACCAGTTAAATGGGTAATTTTGTCCGGTTGTTAAGGATCTGCTACCCTGCATGGTAGATTTCAGCTGACTCTTGAACAACACTGGTTTGAATTGTGTGGGTCCACTCGTACGTGAACTTTTTACAGTACAGTACAATAAATGTATGTTGTCTTCTGATTTTCTTAACATTTCCTTGTCTTTAACTTTGTTGTGAGAATATAGCATATGATACAGCATACAAACTTTGTGTTAATTGACCGTCTATGTTATTTAGTAAGACTTCCAGTCAACCATAGGCTACAAGTAGTTATGGGGAATCAGAAGTGACATGTGGAGTTTTAATTGTGTGGGGGGTTAGTGGCCGGGCCCTGTGGGGAGGGGAGGCAGGAGTGTCCGGGGTCTGGGTGCCCGCACAGGGAACTTGGGGTTCTGCACTGCGCCCGAGCGGCGCCCTTGGCAGACTGCTGACTCGGCAGCCGGATTGTGATTCGGTGGGGTGAACCAGCACACTGCCATTAAAACACAAAAATCTGTCCACCCTCCTGTGTTTGCCGCGTTCTGGACGCATATCCAGTTTCTGTACGTACAGTTCCATTTCTGCGTAAAGAAAACCTGTCTGTCCCCTTGCCCTGCTGGACTGTGACTTCTGAAAAAGGAACCATATTGCCCACCACAAAGTAGGGCGTAATAAATGTGGAGAGAAAGAATTATTGAAAATATTCCTTTTTCTTTTAAGACGCGCCCCTTTATATGAGGTACATGTCTCTGTGTTCTTTGTACAGAGCCTAGCGTAGGTCTTACAAATAAAACTTAGAAGCTTGTTTGGATGGTGCCGTTAACTTTTCATCAGTGAAACCCAGTTGATTTATCTTTTCTAAATGAGAGTTATCATGAAAAGGAACATTCTTACTACAGAAAACTTGAAAAATACAGAAAAGAGTAAAAAAGAAAAAAACAATACTGCAGCCCTGAGGTAAAAATAATGGTTTATTTTTTTTCTTCTATGCATACATTTTTTTCTTCCAAGATGTTGATTATAATATCTCTTCTGTCCTATTTTTATTCACTTTTTCCATGAATATTTCCCACCTACAAAATTTTAAAATTATAAATTAATGCTGCCTATCGATAAATGTATTCCAATTTGCTCAAATCTTACCAGTGGCTATTTGGTATGTTCCCAGCTTTTCATTACTGTAAAAACACGGTGAATGGCTTTGCAAACATTTCTGATTATTTTCTTTTTTCTGGCCCCTTAAGTACATTCTGTGAGAGAAGCTTATAGAAATACTTCTGCGATTTAAAAAACATTATTAAATGTAGAGCGATTCAGGCTCCCGCAGCAGCGTGTGGGAACGGCGCCTTTACCGGCCTCTCCGCAGCAGTGAATGCGTTCGCTTCTCTCTAAACTCTCACAGGGGACACTGGCACCTGGTGCTTTTCAATTTGTATTTTGATTACTTCCGTGGTTTATGGGAAATTTAGTTGCTACATTTAAGAAAGACATTTTTAAAGCTTTCTGTTTTACATATTATTCTGTTTGTAAGATTTTTATCACGTATGCATGTCTTTACCATCTATTGAAATTCATTCACTCACTAGGCGTTAATGTTTGATTGAACTTCTGGTCTGTGCTGGGCACCATTCTGACTCGTGAATCATGGGGCTGATGTTCCAGTGAAAACCTCTGTGCTTTCTTCCGCTACTTTTATGCTTAGAAAGAACTTGCCCATTTAGAAGTCTGGTAAATATTTTCCTAACTTATTTTTGACAATTAACTATTTAAAAAAAAAGCATTAAGGGGAACAAAATAAAAGAATACAAAATAGTGAACAGAATAGTGATTTCCGTGCTATTAACCTTGTAGACTCTGGAGGGTGTGTAGTCACGTAGACGTGATAGTGCCTGCTGCACGGTAGTGGGATCACACGTGTGCCTTAACCGTTTGTGGCAGTTTGTTGTGGAATTATAATACGTTAGAGTGTGATGTGATTTCATTAGCCATGATTCAATGTTAAACAATAGAATCCTTATCGGGGTATTTTATGTGACTATATTATATATTATAGAACTACATGACGAGGAAAAGGACTTCCTAACACACAAAAATAGTGCTGTACTTTTTAGGATATTTAAGCTTTACTCTAAAATTGCATTTCTGTGTTCCACCCGCTGGTACCTTCCTTGAAGGTTCTTACCAGCACTGAGCTTGTTAATCATGGATTATAATATTCTAGGTCTTTAGAGCCTGACATGCTATCAACTCAACTTGTTTTGAAATACAGTTAGCAAGTTTTTCCCTATTAGACAGTAGCTTGTAAACAAGAGTGCTTGGATATAGTTCTAAATCAAATCACTTAAGTATCCTGTCTTTTTAATGATGTCTTCTGTTGACATATTAACTGGAAAGATTCTTTCCTCACCATTTTTTTCAAACATCAATGATTTTGGACATCCTGTATAATCTAACAGTAACTGGTGTTTCAATTAAATTTAGAAGATGGAAAATGACTCTTATTTTACAGCAGTGAATTTCAGTGAGGTCTCTTGGAATTTCTGTAAGGGCAGTCACCTTTATAGTTTGAAAATGAATTCTTATAATATAATAATACTATAAAATAATATATTAATTATTAAAAACAAAAGTTTTCAAAACTTGCTGCTGGTAATATGAGAGGATAGTATAAAGGGGCAGAGTTTAAAATGTCAAAACACCAGTTTATAGAGAGCTAGGCGCCACCTTTGTGAGGATTACATGAGGTAAAAAAAAAAAAAACTATGAAGTATTAGCAATCTGACATGTATAAAAATGTTAATGTTGTAAATGGTATTTGATCTGCTTTTAAAGTCTGTCATATTTTACACATAATATGGCAGCTTTCTGAGGTTGTATTTGGTCCTTATTTTTTATGGATTCTATGTGAATTTGCCTATTTGTTAAAATTTATTTATAATCTCCAAATTAACACTCATGCTTTCGAGACCGTTCGAGGACATGTGCCGAACAGAGGGACGTTTGAGTTGCTGGACACACAGCTCCTCAGACAAGGCAGAGTCTGCCTGTTGTCTTCAGTCTTGTGCGATAGGCCGGTGTCCTTTTGGGGATTTGTTTAGTGTCATGTGTTTTGCATCTTTGTGCTTTTTGTTGGTGATTTCACTGTGTAAAATGGCCCCCGAGCATGGTGCTGAGGGTCTGCCCAGTGTACCTGAGTACAGGAAGGCTGTGCTGTGCCTTACGGAGGAAGTACATACATTAGATAAGCGTCATTCGGGCAAGATTATAGTGCTGTTGGCTGTGAGTTCAGTTAACAGATCAACAACATAGGTCACATAAGTTGTCTTCAAACAGAAACATGGAAAACACACTCTGTCTCCATAAGTTGATAAGAATGTTGTGACCGGACACTTGAGGGAATGTAACCCTATATTTCCCCTAGGAGTCTCAGTATTCACTAAATCAGTGTTCATGGTGACTTTACTAAAACACAACTTCCATAAATAATGAGAGTCGTCTGTATTTTCTGTGTGTTGGAGGTCACCAGATGGGGCCCAATAAATGATTCCTTTCCTGCTTGCCTGAATTCCAAACTATTTGAGATCCTTGACAAAGGAGATCACAGAGGCCAAAATAGAATCTTCCCTGCTGAAGTCAATTTTGGAGAACGTGGTATGTCTTCCTGTTACCGAGCCCATAACCCCAGGGGGCACTGGACCAGTGTGGAAGGGAAGAGAAGGTGGCCAGTGTGTCCTGGAGTCCTGCTTCCAAACTCCCCAAGCACGGAAGTCCCTTCTTTTTGTTTTGTTTTGTTTTTTATTTATTTTTGAGAGACAGAGAGAGACAGCACAAGCAGGGGGGAGGGTCAGAGAGAGAGGGAGACACAGAATCCGAAGCAGGCTCCAGGCTCTGAGCTGGCCGTCAGCACAGAGCCCGACATGGAGCTTGAACCCACAAACTGTGAGATCATGACCTAAGCCGAAGCTGGATGATTAACCGACTGAGCCACCCAGGTGCCCCGGAAGTCCCTTCTGAGAGGAGTAGCAGGGCAGGGGGAGACAGGGGTGTTGCATTAAATAGCAGGAGAAGGAGGCCGGCCCTGACCAGCCCCAGAAGTAGCCTGTACGTGCTAACACAGCTTGGGCAGCTCTATAGGCAGCTTGTCACGAAGTAAGAACGACTTTAGATTTAGCCCAGAGCCCCTTTAGAACTTATGCAGTGCTGACGATCTTTCCATGCCTTTGGATGAAAACCATGCCTATAGAACAGCCCTTAGATCATTTTAAATCGCAGAGAGGGCTGGGTTGAAGACATTTATATCCCTTCTCCCCACTTACGCACAAGGAGGGCATCTCTCTCTGATGCCCTCAGCAGGCGCGGGCCCACAGTCCTTCCTCTTCTTGGCCGTTTCCTGAGCTTACCTGTTGCCTCGGCTTCCTGAGGCTGGTGAATTGAGAAGCGGGGAGCAGTGGGCAAGAGCAGGGAAGTTCTTACTTGCGTTATCGATGGCCGCTTTCTGTGCTCCCCCCTGGTGGGTGTGTGAAGCTGATCATTTCTTTTGGGAGCACTTTTTGGGTTCATTGGAGGCACCTTTTCTGGGCCACCCACTGCAGCCCCTGTAGACCGGGCCGAGCCACCATGTGCTTCATCTGGCTCACGGTGCTGCTCAGGCTTCTTGGCAGCCCCAGGGTCTGGGGATGTCGGCCGATCCTGACATGGCCCCCTCTTCCCTGCTGCTGTGGGTTACTGTGACCCCTCAGGTTCATGCCGTCGTCCTCCCAACCGCAGGGAATATATGACTGCCTCTGCGTGTGGTGTCAGTGGCGTGGGGTTGGAAGACATCAGTACCTCTTTCTTTTCTGCCGGGCAGGGATCTGCCTCGGGGTGGTCCACAGAACACTCAGACATCATCCTTCCCCTCCTTGGCTCCTTTCGTATTTGGAATAGCATTTAATCCCTAAGGGGATTAAAAATCATTAGAGTTCGTTATAAATTCTGTATGTGATGTCCTCTCACAGTTTCACTTGAGTGTTGATTTGGCATCTCAGCTGGTGCTGAGGCAGAAGGAGTTGGTGTTACTATCGGACTTTTGGGAAGATCGCTGTGGCTGCAGGGAGCGTGGTCAGGGGGGCAGCCCCGGGTCCTCACCACTCTCACCGCCACCATTGTCGTCGCCATCATAGCAGCAGACATGGGCTTCCCGTATTGCGGGGACATTTCCTTGTTCCCTGCCTTTGCCAGGAAGAAATTTACTAGGTTAAATGACTTAATGTAACATACCTGAGAAGGAGCAGAGCTCACGTTAGGTGAAGTAATGTTTTAAAAGCCCAGTACCTGACCAGGCATGACAAGCATTCAGTGTTTGGTTTTAATTATACAGTGCTTTCCCCCCTCGATTTCAATACATATTTCAAAAAATATATTTTAAAAGTAAAGTATGAAAAGGTATAGAGATAAAAGCCCCTCTTTTACCCTTGACCCCCTTCTACCCGTGCTCCAGCCTGGCCTCTGCTGCCAAAGTTCCTCCTGCGCTCTGGCTGACTGTGTGCTGGTGGCGCTGCTGCCTCCCCCCCGCCCCCCAGCCTCCACATCACCCTGCTGGGCCTGGGAGCCTCCACAGCGCCCCCCACAGCCACACCCTTGCAACAGAACAGGGAACCTCTTTCTCTTCATGAAGCAAATCTGTTTTCACTTCACTTCTGCACCTGGAGTGACTGGAGTTTTCATGGTGTTAGGGACACAGTGACAGAAAGCAGTGTCACTTGTCAGTCATCGTGGAGCCTGTGGCGGTAGGAACTTTCTCCCCTGTGTCACTGGCCAGGAGCTCATGTGGCATATCGTATCGTTATAAGAAAAGGAAGATATCTTAAAAATCAAGTCTTTCTCAGGAAATTAACATGGGTTTTACCAGGCCCTTTTCAGCGCTGTGTTCCTTGCTATCTGCATCCGAGTCTGACTCCTGGCACCGCAACTGGTGGACCTGATACTGATCTGATACAGTTACAGACATTAGGTGGTGTTTAGTATGCTGATTTTAAGCAAGCCAGAGATACTGGTCATAAAGAAGTTTTACATGCAACTGAGAAATGGTAATCTAGAATACCACAGCAGTCCGGGATGTCTAGATGATATGTGCCTGGATCAGGAAATTAGAATAACTGGATCTACCAGGAGGAGCTTGAAAGAGTGTGTCTTTGAATATGTTAAATCTGTGATTCGGGGGGTGGGGGAAAAGATGTCTTGATTTCCTTACCATATTGTGATTTTTTTCTTTAAAATCCTCGGCCCTCTGGGGTACGGGCTAGAAAGTCACTGCGCATCTTCACCAATGGCTTCTGTCCGCAGGGTTATCGAACAGCTCGGTGGCAAGCAGCTGGTAATGAACCACATGCACCATGAGGACCAGCAGGTTCGCTACAACGCTCTTCTGGCCGTGCAGAAGCTCATGGTGCACAACTGGTAGGTGCTGGCGTCTCCCTCCCCCCACCCCTGCCCTGCACCAGACTGCGAGGTGTGAAAGAGCGACTGTGTTGATGTTCTCAAACGTGTATTCAAGGTATCAATACCAAAAACAGTTCCAGAAGTGACTACCAGGACATTTGTGGCTTAGGTGAATCAGCCTTTTTTGGAGTTGAAGGGAATCCAGCTGGATTACAGATGAGAGGCTTTACACTTTGCCACAGTTTAACTGTTTAGAATGTGGTTGACCTGAACAGTTCACGTGAGAACACTAAAGCCATTGATCAACTACGGTTCTCCCATTTCATTCATTAGAGCCTTTTGCCTTTGAAGTGACCACAAGTCATGTGTTTCTTCCATTTATTTTTATTTTTCAAATAAAAATTATTGACCCTTTTGTACCTACTTAAGTTGAAGAGTGACTGTGAAGATGTAACGGTGAGCCTTTCGTGTCCATGATGGAATCTACCGGAAGTCCCTTCGCCATGGCCGAGTGTAGCTGTGGGTCGGGTGCTCCGTGCTCAGTGCTCTCCCGGGCAGTTCAGGGTGTCTGTGCCCCCCACCACGTGGTGGGAGGGTGCTCTGGTGGTGGACTCTACGGCGCCGTGAGCAGGTGCGCATTCCCTGTTACTGACAGCAGTGCTACCAGTGTGTTCCAGGGCGAGAATTAATGGTACGTTGGTAGATGTGCATTTGAGAGACGCAGGCAAACACGGTATAGGGAGCTGCTGTGGGATCATATATTCAATATTATGATCTTGCCGCTGACGCACTTTTCTCACAAATACTGACGTGTATGCATTTTTTCAACGAGTCTTTTGAGCCCTCACTTTGTTCCTTGTTACCTGAGCTGCTGGGCTGCACGTATGGTGGAGGCGGGTGCAGCTTCACATAGGATGCCTGGAGAAGGCTCTCTGCGTCAAGGCCCAAGCAGCCCAGCTCACTCCGTGATGATCAGGGAGCAGCCACATGGCCCAGCTACTAGGGGTAAGGGAACGAGAGGGAGCGGAAAGCAGGTCTGGACACATTCCTGGTTGTGTGGACGTGCCAGCGTGCGGATGCTACCGGGCCCAAGCTGGTGGAGGCCGGGGGTGCCGCTGAGCGTCCTGCAGTGCACGGACAGCCGTCCACAGCCAGGAAGCGGCCTGACCGATGTGCCGGTCGTGCAGAGCCCCGAGGTGCTCGCTGGGGAGTGGCGTGAGGGCCAGCACGGAGAACGGTGGGCCAGGACAGCTTGCCAGGGGCCAGGGACCCGTCATGGGGGGGGGCACCGATTGACTCTTCTCTGAGGTGGGTTGAAAGCCATTGAAAGGTTTTTAAGTGGGGAAATGACAAGATTTGATTTCTGTTTTAATAAAATCTCTGCGGCTCCTCTGGTGAATGGATTGTGGAGGGTCAGTGCGAAGGCAGAGAGCCGTGTCAGTGGTCCTCACTGTGGTGGGGAGCACAGCTGGCTAGTGCTCGGGTCGGAATGCTGACCGCTGAAGGTAACAAGTAGACATGACCATGGGTAGACTTCAGAGCCAGCGCTAGCGGCGCTTGATGGACCAAAAGCATTCTTTCTGGTTTTCATATCCTCAGCATGAGAAGAAAGGGATCAGAGCGGAGGGCACTCAGAAATGGTTTTTATCTAATATTTAGCAGGAGGAAAAAACTTTTCAAGTGTATCAGTAAAAAACAGAATATCAGTCTGGTTTTTTCTTCTTGTTTCACTTTACCATGAAGCCCCATTTTCAACACAAATGAATTATTTAGTAATTTTGTGTCTCTTTGTTTGTGCCTCTTTCTTAAAATTAGTTTAAAGAATGTTGGCATTAGTAGAGTTCAAGGCTGTTCAAGGCTGTTGTCTTCTATGAAACACAGTTTTATTTTCTCTTTTTGTTAATATTAGAGTAGCTGAAGTATAATTCCTGTTTTGTTAATAAAAAATTTTATTAAAAAATTTTTTAGCATTTATTCATTTTTGAGAGATAGAGACAGAGTGCAAGCAGGGAGGGGCAGAGAGAGGGGGAGACAGAATCCAAAACAGGTTCCAGACTCTGAGCTGTCAGCACAGAGCCCGACGCGGGGCTCGAACCCACGAGCTGTAAGGTCATGACCTGAGCTGAAGTCAGACACTTCACCGACTGAGCCACCCAGGCGCCCCTAAAAAATTTCATTTGAATAGTTCTTTCTCATGAAGTATTTATTTGTTGGGTTTAGCTTTTTTAAAAAGTGTGTATTCTGATGTTGAAGAAAAGAGGGATGTGGGGTAACTCTTTGCCAATGGAGGAAGTTTTTTGGTTGAGTATTTTTGTGGTTTCAGTGTTCGTGCAGTGAAGACTCATTTGCAGTTGGAATATTTTCCTTGAATTTAGGAACTTGATTTAGTTTCTTATTACATTTTCCAATGCATGATTACAAACAAAAAGTAAACATTTTTATAGCTAGAAACTGGTTTCTTCTCTCTCTATCATGGATTAGCTGATGAGCAAATATCCTTTTCCCCTAATTATGTGCTAAGCTCTTTTAACTGTTTTAATTATGGTAAATCTCCTCTAATGGAGAAGCTTAATGTCAATATTTTCTTACACTTTTTTTTAAGGAAATTTCCCTATGAAGAGAAATTTTGTTGTGACATGTATATTTCCATGTCTCTCTATGCTAGAGAATGAAAATTGCTCAAGTATATAGCAGTTTATTTAAATGTCAGATTAACATGAGAGGGAATAGAATACAATTTGGAAAGCAAAGCTTCTGCAAAGTGTGTCTCTAAATGTAGAAAGGATTTTGAATCTGTATCTTTATTAAGTTTGTCTTTATTAAATCATGCTGATAGAGACTGCCTTTCAACTTGCCTAAAGTAGATGCTTCCCCCCCCCACCAAACTTGTGGTACTAGTGTTACAAAGATGTTTGTTGATTGAATCTTATAAAATTTTCTCATTTTCATATCAAAGACAAACATGAAAACAGTTGACTTTGTTTCCTCTTGGCATTTTGTTTAATTAAACTGAGTTTTTGTAAATGTTTATGTTAGTACTGTATAGTGAAATAAACCAGCTGAAAATGTTAGCTCTAATCAAAGATAAAAATAGGATAAAAGTCTGCCTGAATGACAGCATCTCGTGACATTTTCTTAGGCTTACCTGGACTCCTTATTTTGCCACACTTGGAGATTTCCAACACACGCTGGATTTTCTTGTACTTCTCTACCCTAAATGATTTAGACTTTTAAATACTGCATTATTCCTAAAGCTTCTGTTGATGGGTTTAAGTCATAATTTTGGATATAATAAAATTAATATTTTTTACGGCAGGGAATGTTTTTTGTCTTGAACATATGTTTAAAATTACATTTAAGTATATATTGGATACTTGTGAAATGATACAACTGGGCTGTCTGTGGGTCTTGCTTTCGATTCTATTTTAGGGAGTTACATTTGAAGTTTTTGATAATGCAGAGGTGGATTTGCGTTTATGTAACCAGGGAGTATAGAGTTGTATATCGTGTGAAAATATGTAATTCTTCTTCAGATTCTATGGTTGATGTCACAGTCACAATGAAATAGCTAGTGTTTCTCCCCTTCTACTGGACCCCTGCATTTACGTGGAATGATGGATGACGGCCAGCCCTCACTGACGTGGGTGGGGAGCAGAGTGGGCTGGAGGGGAGCTGGACGGTGGCACACACTGGTGTCCCCTCGGTTCCAGGGACCCTGAGCGGGTTGGCCCGCCTTGCGACCCTGCTTCTGAACGGTGGGCGCCCTCTGATCTCCCTGCCCCCGCGGCGTGTTTGTGGTGCGCCCCGGTTCGTTGAGCAGCGCTGGGCTTGTATGTTCACAAAGTTGCCAAAATATATATAAACAGTGACCGTGTACTCTGCAGAACGTGTATGTACCCTTAGGTTCTGCTTTGTAACTTAGCAGCATAAAATACCGTTTTTCTCCTATAGAACGGCCTTAGACGTGATCAGCCTCTAATTCAGATGCAACGGTGTGTGCATACGGACAGCTCAGGACTTCAGGAAAGGAACACTGACTTTTGTAGATAGAGGATCTTGTGTAGAATTTTCTATTTGTTTCTAGATTATTTTTCATTCTTTTTTTTTAGCAGAATAATAAGTAATGAGTGGTGTTCTCCCCAGATATTTTATGTGTAGGTCAACAGCGTAACAGAGATTCACCGAGCCAAGTGTGTGACTCATACGGCTTTGTTCTCTGCTGTTTATGTCTGGTAGAATATTGTAGTTAGTCTGTAAGTATGTGGCCATAAATACGGTGATTAAAATAGCTACTGATGAACTGAACTGAGGAAAAAAACCTTTATGTGCATAAGCCTTTTAACATTAATTATCACGTTACCAAAATATTCCATGTGATTTTTAATAAACGTGCAACATTTTCAGATTTAACATTTTCCAGGTTTAATTTAGAAAATTGTCATCACTCTTTGAGTGGCTGGAACTTTCCATATTTATTCTTACAACATTTTTGGTGGAAGAACCTTTGAATATGTCTTTGGTATCATATGTTTTGTGTATTTTTCGAAAAGAAATAGAACTCAATTTAAACAAAAATACCAAAACCAGTTCCAGGAAAAGAGGATAGTCTGTCATCTCACCAAATCAGACAGCTCCCGGGCCCCCCTTGAGTTGCTTCTACTTGGCTCGTTAGATACAGGTGTTTCGAGGCTGTAGTGATTTACCTGGACACGATGTACCGCTTAAGGACAACTGATTTGGAGATGCCAGCAAGACATAGATCTGAAATTGTTGCCAAGTACCAGCCTAAATAAACATCTGGAAAGGTCAATAATAAGCATTTCGACAGTAAAGAATATAAAACCACTGATCATGATAATGGTGTCTGTGCACTTTATAATTAAATATAAAATCAAAGGCAGATTTTGCACATAAGTGCACAGTGTAAGTGTCTGTGGATCAAATCCATGCTATGGTTTTGTTTGATTAGGATCAGCTTGTTAGACAAACAGCTGATTGGGATTCTGAAGGGTCAGGTAAGCATGGACAAAAGAGAAGTCTTGTCTAGTACGGGAAGGCAGAGAGAAATGAACTGCCTTGCTTTGCTGTTGGATGCTTTTTCTCCTCTCTCCTTCAGTGTGTGGGACCGTCACTTCTGTGGTCACATGAACATTTCGTTTCACGGGCTGTGTGTATGTGAAATAATCAAGTAAAGCTCATTAGAATACATTATGATAAAAACTAATTAAATAATAGGGGCGTCTGGGTTGCTCAGTGTCCAACTTTGGCTCAGGTCATGACCTCACAGCTCATGGGTTCGAGCCCCATGTCAGGCTCTGTGCTAACAGCTCAGAGCCTGGAGCCTGCTTCGGATTCTGTGTTTCCCTCTCTCTCTGCCCCTCCCCTGCTCACCCTCTGTCTCTTTCTCTCTCTTAGAAATAATAAATAAAACATTAAAAAATTAAAGATTAAGCAAACCTTGTATTTACTCACCTAAGATACTTAATTAAATTTTTGAATCAATTTGAGGAATTGACTTTAAAAAACGGTGATAAGCATGCCATCTTAACAGTGACAGATTTTGATGTAAATATCCTTTAATTATATTTTTTAAAATTTATGTTTTAAGAGCATTATGCCGTGATGCATTAGATACCTACTATGTATCTAACCCTTACATGAGTTAAATAATGTTCATCACCAGTCCAGACTTGTATTTTTAAAAGTGAATTCAGGAAAAAGCTGCCAAGCGTTAGTACAGGGGTCTGAGGTGTTCCTAAAAGGCCAGCTTTCTTACAGCCACACGGTGTCAGAGCTCTAGCCCCTTTCCCTGGACTCGTCCGTACCTTCAGAGGCTTCTTACCCCACTTTCCTGAAGGGCAGGTGTTTGCAGATGCCAGCACAAAAGTAGTGGCTTGGATGACACTTTTCCATGCCTTGTTAAACAGCCCAGAAATATCTTACGCAGAAACATTTTTAGCATTTGGTTAAACTGTGCTATTCTATTTGCATCCAGTTACTTTTCCAATTGAGGGCATGTCTATGGTTATCCCTGGGTAATTGTTACCCTGGTCTCCGATTCAGGCGTGGACACAAACACTCATTAGATGAGTGAATATGTGTGGAAACAGACACGAGGTAGAAAAACACTGGCATAGTGTAAGGACGCAGGTCTGATTCAGGCTTTCCCTGTACTTAAAGGCCAAGGTGCTGGCTTCTCAGTATCATTGGCCAATGGAAGGGCACACATTGCTCAGGGAAGGAGGGACAACTCTTGTGGCACCCAATCAGGAGAGGCCAGCTAACACCTTTGACCCTACTAGGGGCGGGCCTAAAGATGGAGGCTAGTCATGCCCTACGTGAGGGTCCTGGGCCCACTCTGTGATTGGCCAATACTCTACATGTTGTGATTGGCTCCCACTACTGCCAGTATTTATAGGGGGTAGGGAATGGATAGCTGTGCCTGTGTCCTCATTTCCTATAACACCCCCTTCCTAAAAAAGCCCCTACACCGCCGTATTCGGGGCTCTCTCCATGTGGCCAGTGGGTTGGTGGAGTCTGTGAGCCCAAGCTTAAGCCCGTAATAAAGCCCTTTGCTTTTGCATGTGTGACTCAGTCTCCCTGGTAGTCTCTGGTTTCTTTTGGGGCGATATTGGAAACTGGGGCATAACAATAGCACCCCGGTCCTGGGCAGTGTCATGAGTGAGGGCTGTGACAGAAGCCTGAGGAGGTGTCATAGGAGCTGAGGAAGTTCTCCTGAGGAGGTGACGCCTGGGCTGTGTCTAGAGGATGAAGAATGGGTTGGTTGGTGAGGCTGAGGCTAGAGTGTAGGGCCCACGTGGACCGAGGTGCTCTGGCGGCCTGCGGTCCGGGGGAAGCCCGACGGTGTAACCAGACCGAGCCCGGGAGCCTGGGCTTGGCTGACCTGTTGCTAAAAGGCCACCTGTGACGTCGTGAGCCCTGGCTCAGTATTTCAGGGAGTTTTAACACAACCTCAGTAATCTGAACACCAGGGTTGTTTCTTCTAGGATTTTCTTTATTACAGAAGGGCTTTATCCTCACGTGAACTGGACTTGCTGGCAAGTCCGCAAGGGGCGCAGCCGCCCAGAGAGGTGGTAACGGAGCCAGCTTCCTTCCGCCTCCTGCGCCCGTTGTAGGATGTGATTTTCACCCTCTGTTGCAGAGGAGAAGGGAGGTAGGGAAAGTAAGAAATAAAGTTTCCTTTTTTTCTTTTAAACTTTTTAAAATAAATTTTTAAAATGTTTTTTATTTATTTTTGAGAGACAGAAACAGCGCAAGCAGGGGAGGGTCAGAGAGAGAGGGAGATACACAATCTGAAACAGGATCCAGGCCGCGAGCCAGCTGTCAGCACAGAGCCCGATGTGGGGCTCGAAACCACAAACCATGAGATCATGACCTGAGCCGAAGCCGGACGCTTAACCGACTGAGCCACCCAGGCGCCCCTCTTTTAAACTTTTTAATGGGAAAGAATTTACTGAAAACCTGCAGGAACAGTGTAATGAACTGGTGTATGTTTCACCTAGTTTTGACTCTGGTTTACATTTTGCTGCATTTGTATGTTCTCTCTCTCTGAACTATTTGAGAGTAAGTGACAGACATTGTGACCCCTAAGCCCTAAATATATCACCTGACTCCCAGGACTGGGTTTCTTCCATGGCCCTAGCACAGTGGTGCACTGTCCTGTAGCTCATATTCACATGACCTTGTCTGTTGTTTATACTGCTGTTGTGTCCCGCCCAGGCTCATGCACTGTGTGTTGTGACTGTGTCACTTTCCTCTCATTTAAATAGAAAACTTCTTTGGCATTTTGGGTTGGTTTTTTTTTGTTTGTTTGTTTTAGCAACAATATTTTTAAAGACTGCAGGCTACTTGCTTTGTAGAAGGTTCCTCAATTTCCATTTGTCTAACATGTTCTCTGATTAGCTTCAGGGTATGCATTCTGGCAGGAACACCAGGAAGGGGATGTCTGTCCTTCTTGGTGTTTTTATCAGGCAGCTCTTGAGGGCGTTTGCCCTATTAGAAGTGGTGTTGACTTTCATCTAAAGGGGTACTAGGTTTCTCTTCTGTAATGAACTTCTTTCCCCTTTATAATTAGTGAGTAATCTGTGTGAAGGTACTTGGAGACCATAAATCTGGTTGTGTTTTACCAACAGACTTTCACTCATTTTTTAGCATCCAGTGGTGTTTCTTGCAAGAATCAATTATTACTGTAAATGATTGTAAAATACCTTTAGGGATTTTATTTTATTTTTTAATTTTTTAATATTTATTTTGAGAGAGGGACAGAAACAGAGCATGAGCAGCAGAGGGGTAGAGGCAGAGGGAGACACAGAATCTGAAACAGGTTCTGGGCTCCAAGCTGTCAGCACAGAGCCCAGTGAGGGGCCCCAAACTCACAAACCACAAGATCATGACCTGAGCCCAAACTGGACGTTCCACACTGAGGGAGCCCCCCAGGCGCCTCTGGGGTTTTATTTTTTACAGGTGTAATGCCTTTGGAGGCAGCAGTCTGTACTCATCGGTGCGTAGGAAACGGAATCTGGAGAAGGAATAACATAACAGTCAGTGAAGGATCGAGTGTGGGTTGAACCGGACACGGGAGGCGGAGGGGGGCGGACGGCCCGGCACTCGGTACGCCGGAACTCCTGAGCCAGGGGGAGGCTCGTCTTCTGTCCCCTGCTCCTTTCCTGCTAGCACCCGAGTACTGTTTGCTACGTTTCCTTGTGACTCGGTATCAGCTTCCTATCTTAGTTATTATTTTCTGAAAATGACATATTTCTGATCTCTTCTAGAGTGTTTCTGTGATAGCATGTTAAAGCTGTCAGAAACATATCTCCTGTTTGGCACAGCAGGAGTGAGTGTTCTCCAACACTAATACAGTTCCAAGAAAGTTTACTCATAAGGTGTTTAGATGACTGCAGATCTCTGCTCTCTTTAGTTGTTAGGCATAGACATGAATGAGACGACTTCTTCAGTCAGGCGGTATGTACTCATGGTTAGTGTGTTAGTAATGTCAGTAACACGTAATTTTGAGACCGCTTTTTCGTTTGCCTAATTTTGTTTTGCCCACGTAAGACAATTTTGTGTTTATGTATGTGTGTATACCTATCTTATAAGATACTTTTCCATATTCTGCATGTTCAGAATCAAATATGTCTAGTTTATCATATTCCTGATAGCCTACAACAATTTTACTATTTTTCTTTCAAGTAGAAGTTATTTTAAGTAAGAATATGTGGCCTAATTATTGTTAAACTAGATTTTTGTTAAAATTGAAGGGTGGTAGAAATTTATGGTAAGGTGGCAATAAAAAAAATCTTCGCAGTGATTTTGTAGATTGTCAGAAGAGGCCGCATGTTTAAATAGAAGCAGCGCAAGAAATAATATCACTGATAAAATTATAGAAACGAATTAGCTGCTAGAAGGCTCTGCCAGAGCACACCAGGGATGTGCTGGTTCTAGTGGTGAAAGAGTGAAAGCACCTTCGTAGCCTCAGATACGAACTTCTGTGTGTTCCCTGCTTCCCCAGGAATGGTTTGTTTGCAATACATAAAAACGACTCAAGGCAGCTTATAAATATATTACGAGGATGTCAGAGCAGCTCATAGAACCCAGCAGTAGGTGAAGTCACACAGGGTCACCAAAACTGGAACCAGAGAGCGGGCAGGAAGCAAGGCAGCAGCCCTTTCCACTTCCCGTCCCTCTGGCCACAGGGTTTCTCTTTGTGTGGCTAGCTGCTCGGCCCTGGCCCTGGCTGGCTGCTCCCAGCGGGGGGAGTGGGGGGGGGGACGGGGAACAGCTGAACCTCCAATTGTGCTTCTCCACACTGAGCTGGCTCAGCGTGGCCCCACGCTTCCCAGTTCCTTGCTTCCTGCTGGGCGTGCTCCTCGGTCACTTGTCTCTCCTTTACTTGATGAAGGAGGAACAGGATTTGAATGGCAGGGAGTTCATTTTTTTGGATTCGCAAGTCTCATGTTTCTGTATTGTGTCCAAGGAGAAATCCAAAATATATATGAAGAACCACTGTCAGAAAACGAGACAAAAATATTAAGGGATGGACAGAAGAGGAGTAGAATTTTGCGCAGGGGGGTGGGGGTGGGTGAAGGACAGATCCTAAGGAGAAGTGGCTACAAAATTAGGAGAAAATTGGGAGCGTGTGCTGTTATGAAGCAAATGGAAGAGAGCCTGTTTCAAGCAGGGTTGAGTCGGTGGTGGGCAGCGTAAGAGTGCGAGGGGACCAGGAAGAGGAGGAATGAATGGTTGCCTTGGATGTGACAACAAGACCACCACTGGAGCCCTAGATGGGGGCCCTTGGTGGCCTCCAAGGGCAGATTGCCCCAGGGATGGTGAAGAAGAAAAGAACGTCACTATGGTTGTTCCTTCTAGAGGCTTCTTTAGGAGAGGAGGAGGGACGACAGTGCTTAGTGGGGGGCTTGGGTAGACACTGGCTGTTCGTTACCATCATTTGTTTTGGTGTAAAAATGTCTTGCATGCAGGGAGGGAGGGAGGGAGGAAGGGAAGAAGGGAAGGCCCTGAAGAGGCTGGCGGGGCTGGTCCTTAGAAAGGTAACTCGGTGGGATTGTCAGACCTCCCGCCAGTACCCCTCTCTGGATGAGATTAAAACCTTTGTCCGAACCTGTTTAGCAAATAAATATTTATTGAATTAGTAAATTGGGGAGGGTAGGTATCCAACTTACGCCAAATACGTGTTTTCC